>JBANCY010000362.1:0-37898 GCA_037040045.1 Phorticella flavipennis | reverse complement strand
GTGTGTGTGTGTGTGTGTGTGTGTGTGTGTGTGTGTGTGTGTGTGTGTGTGTGTGTGTGCGTGTGTGTGTGTGTGTGAGTGTGATTGTGGGTTTATAATCTCCTGCGGACTTCAGCTGGCTCTTGGCCGGCGGTGCTAAGCGCGCAGTCCAGTGGAGCGTAAATTGGCGGAAATACGCTTGATGTGCGACGGAAGCGCTGTTACCTGTGTCTCATTCCCCGGTTGCCCAGTCCCTCCTGACTCAGTCCATCAGTCAGTCCATCTGTCAGTCCATCAGTCAGTCAGTTAGTCAGCTCTTTCATACTTCAACAGCGGCGGCGGCGACTCCCCCAAACCATTTACATCGTTGCATTTCGTTGCATACTTTTTAGCGCAGGAATTTCTAATCTGAAAAGCATGCCACAGGGTGTTGCAGGGTGCCAAAAGCTTGTGGCATTGTCACAGGCTTACAGCCTGATCAGCACTGGAAATGTGTGTCATTAAGTGCACAAATTTGGTAGAGCTTTGATTGCTTTTTGTGGGTCTTACAAAGTACCCAAAAACATCCAATTCGAATTCAATTTGTAGCTGTTTTATAGACGCCAAATAAATATAGTTTTGACCTTTCCCAGAGAAGTTACATTATTCTGTGCTGATGTTTGCTCAGAGGAAACTTCGAAAATCTGACCATAAAAGCTGTCTAAAAAATGCTCAGGAGACAAATCGAAGTGGAAGCCCAATTGACTATATATCCCATGTTCTTAAAGTTTTTGCTTTGAAATTTGTAATATTCTAGAATTCAATCTTTATCTAACAATCCATCAATTTGCAGATTGAATTATTAATGGAATAAATTAGTTCGTACATTTTTTTAGGAACATTGAAGCCTTATTATGAAAAATTCGTTCGATATTGTCCATTACTTTTTGCCATTTTTCTGGCGAATCCAGAATTTCGCATCTAAAGTATTCTGGCCTTTTTTTTGGCTATCCATGAATGGATCCATTTTTTGACTTCATTGTTCAATCTACCAATCTAACATTTTCAAAAATTGTTCTACTCAGAAAATGTCATTGTAATTTCTCTTAATGGAACTTAAGTATTTTTTGCAACGCCCTATTGAGACTGTAATTCGGCTTTGGCTATAGATTCCATATTTTTGAAGGTTTTTGCTTTGACATTTTTGATATACTAGAATTAGATCATTATCTAACAATCCATTAATTTTCAATTTGATCTATCTAGAAAAAGTCATTGCATATTCTCTTCAAATACTCTTACCTTTCTTGGTTCTAATGATTCATTGTCGTCCATTTACTTGGCTCTCCAAGCTACAAAAGTACGAATCGAATCCTCATTAAGCCCAAAAAACTTTTAGCTTATTAATCAATTTGGAACCCACTACTTAAAGGGTATAAAATCTTCGGTGCACCAAAGATTATGTTTGCCTTGCTTGAAATTCTTGTACTTTTTTGCGATCATATTTGGTTTTCTCCCCAAGTTGAAGATGCTCGCCCATTTGGCTGGCGTTGTGGCTGTCATTGTCCTCTTCGCCTCCTCTGCCTGCTGTAGGTCGATACACCCACACAGGCAGCCAGATGCTCTTTGTTGTCGTCGTCGTCGACGGCGACGACGGCGTTGGCGGCGTCGTCGGGCTGCTCATTATCCTTGGCACTGTGCAGCAAAGCTTTAAAATTGATTTTCCGCTTTATTTTCTTTGGCTTATTATGCCCCGCCGTACTTATTATACGGTATATAGACTCATGCATGAGTATTTATATATGTATTTAGCTAGGCAGGATGTGCCGCTGCTGCTGCTTCTTCTTCTTCTTCTTCTTCTTCTTCTATATTGTGTCAATGTCTGTGCCATGCATTGTCTTCTTTGTGTTTGTCCTGACTGTTTATTGACTTGACTGTGGCCTATATATGACTATATGTGGGTATGGAATACCTGCCAAGCAACGGGTAGATTTCGGTTGAGTCGGGCGGGCAGCAGACAGCATGTGGGGGCCGTGCCGCCCTATAGCATAGCTGGTAGCTGCGGGCCAGCGTCAGGCAAGTTGTCCTTTCATTTGGCATGCAGGAGGCGCCAGCCGACGTCGTCACCGACGTCCTCCTCGGTGTCCTCGACGCTGTTGCCGTGCGACAACCGACTGGATTTTTAGCTTATATCTTTGTGTGTGTGTGTGTGTGTGTGAGCCGCTTGTCTTTTGACTTGATTACATTTCATTTTATAATACATTTTTGCTGGCATCCGACTACCCGCACACCCTCTCCACACTCGCTCACATCATTATTATTACAACCTGCAATTCGCATTGCTCGGCGCTTAAATTCAATTCACTGCTCGCCCTTTACACCACGTATATACTCTGTAAAGTATACCTTTTGATGCGCAGTCAATAGACACAAAACGCCATAGTTTAAAAATAAAAGCAATGGCCATAGCAAAGTGTTGTACTGAAAAATACCCTCTAAAAATTTTATTTTCTGCAGAGTTTTGGAAAATCAAGCCTTGTATGTGCAAGCTTAACTAATAATTATCCATTCTAGACTTACATGAACTTACATACCAAATTTGATAAGTCTAGCTCTGGTAGTTCCTGAGTTTCATATGAGTATTGCCATGAAAATATCTACCGTTTTGTCGCGTGCGATATCTCGATTTTTAGCAATTATCTTTAAAATGACAGATACGTAATTGCTTTGTGTTTTATATGAACTGATTTGTAGATATTATAGGCACCTTTCAAATTTTCGGAGGATAATATATATAATATATGCTACACAATATCATATTACTCTAACTAATTATGTATAGATATGATCAATAATAATATAATCCTCCGAAATTGCGCAAAAAATTCTCTCCAAAAGCTGGCAAAACTTTCCATGCATTTATTAAGGTATTAAGTTAGTTAAGCCTGGTATCTAAAATCACTAAACAAATTTAGCTATATCTAACTTACAGCTATATACATACCAAATTTAATAGGCTTTGCTGCTTTAGATCCTGAGATTTTCTCTACTATATGAAATTGAAATAGATACATTTCAAGCTGTTAAGCGCTAAGAGGTATCTGCTAGCCTACTAGTTTTATGTGTGTGTGTGCTTTTTTTTATTGTTTTCAGTTTTGTATAGTTGTGCACAGTAGTGCCTCCCCACTACCCCCTCGGACTCTGTGCCGTCAACCAACTGCCAACTGCCGACTTCTGGCATTTTGGCATTTCTTTTCGTTGGCTGCCATCTTTGTGCATTTTCAATGCGACACGCCCTCAATCTGGGGCTCAGGCTCTGACAGCGGCTCATGTATATTTCAGTGGGTCAATTTATATGCTTAAAGTAAGGGCTAAACCAGTGCTGGTTTCTCAGATTTTCCGTATTTTTTCCCCAACTTTTGTCATTTTTCTGTGTCAAATGACAATTGTACGGGGGGTGAGCTCTGGGAGCTGTTCTCATGTCCCAAAAATGATCATGTTATAAAATATATTACTTAAATTGGGATAGTTTAATAAAAGTGAATACCCTCGGTGGATAGCGCACTGTCCCGCCAAACAAGATGTTGTGAGTTCGAGTCCCGCTCATGTCAATAGGCATGAACCTCCTGGAAAAACTAGGTTGTGGCGTAGGATTTGAAATCCACCCACGTAAAAAAAGTTCTTCAGTGAAGGAAGCAGAAATAAAGGAAACTAGTGCTTCAGGCTTGGACATGATGGGGTTGTTATGGCCATATAATAATAATACCCTGTAAAATATGTGAGTACGCAGTTCGCACGTTTTGACCATGTTCCTTGAACCATCTATGAAATGTGTTATAATTTTTTATGCCATTTGTGAACTTGGGGCTTCACTGACCGCCAATAGGCAGCACTGGATGGATGTGTGTGTGTGTGTGTGTGTGTGTGTGTGTTAGCCAAGAGCCATATGCATATATTCATTAAAATTGTAAGCACTTATTTACACTTTGGCGTCATTGTGACGCACTCAAACAATGGCAACGCTGCCGACAACAGGCAACTGCAGCAGCTGCCACGGCCATTGCCTTTGACCTCTGGCCCAGTCTCAGTCCCAGCCCCGGTCCGTGTCCTGCCTGCCCGTCGGCCCGTCTGCCTGCCTAGCTGTCTGCCTAACTGTCCACGCCGTACTGTGTTGTCCTCCAGCGAGGACACACTTCATAGTCGTTTACGGCTTTGCTTTTAGTTTGCTGCTTCTGCTTCAACTTTGCTTTTTTTTTTTTTTTTTTTTGGGGACACTTTCATGACCCCCGCCTGCTTGCCTCTGTGGTCCAGAGTCGGCTACAAGTCCCATTGGAGTCGGCTCACTGACCGCCGCCCACATCCGGTCAACTAATCATATTTGCGGGCGAACGTGTCGGTTACTTTGTAGTCTCGTAAGTCAATCAGTCTGAATTGAAGCGTAACTTTTGTCTTTATACCCTGCAAAACAGTACACAGCGGGTAGTAGCGGCTAACAAAGCCAACTAGCTGAAGCATAGCAGTCATAAAGTCATTAGCTTATTCATAAATATAAACACATTAGTGTGCAAAATTTAAATATTCAAAATATTCCGAAGATATGGAAACTTCGATAAATAAATATATCGATAAATATAAAAAAATAGAAAAGAAAAACATGCATAAATTGAAGTATTCGTCAATCAAAAGAATTCTGTGCATTGAAGTTAATTTTGCAGAAAGCAGCGACATAACGCCATTTATCGATAATTCGATAGTGTGACCTGAAATTTTAAAACAATTTTTTGCGCAGAAATCTATACAAAATTCGTCTCAATGACTGTAAAGTTAAGTCATTAAGTTCAAATAAAAAGTCGTACGTATAAGTTGAATCCTGAGAAATCATAAGATTTTCAAAAATGTATGTATTAAAGTGTGACCAGTTACAAGCACCACTTATCGATAATTACAAAAAATTAAATAAATATTAAATATAGTCTGTATAATACCAGATGCAAGTTGCAAAACTATAGCCAAGCGGACGACAATCATTACCTGCATATTCCCGATATTTATCGATTTTATATTTATGAATTTTGGGCCTATGAAATCATTAACCATACAATTAAAATTCCAAATCACGCCTGTTAACCAAATTGGAACCGAAGATATAAAAAACCAGTGAATACCCCAATAATTACAGCATTTATCGATAAATCGAACAAATTTTAATATAGTCATTAAAATATTTGTAGTTGAAAAAATTTAATCATTGAGGTACGAAATCATTACCAATAGACGCTAGTTATTATTATTATTATTATATGCCCATAACAACTCCATTTGGTCAAAGCCTAAAACACTATCTGTCTTTTTTTCTGCTTTCTTCACTGAAGATCTTTTTTTAATAAACGATAACATGTTTATCGATATTGTTTCAAAAATAATATTTGTAGACTACTTTAGGATCAACAAAAATGATGCCACTGAGACAATTGCTGCATGTTTTCTATTCTATGAACACCCACATTTACAGGGTATCACTGAGTCATACATACAATAGTTGTGGTATTCCTTTAATGTAAGTGTTCCCAGTAGTTGTGTGTTTCAAGTTTTCAAAAAGTAAAGGCAACCCACTTTTGGTGAATTTCCATTAGACACTTTCAATGAAAATTGACAAGTTTTTTTTTTTTATTTATTAAATATTACTTTGTCCCCGTTAAACAAATAAAGCAATTAATTATTTCGAAAGCAAATATAATTAAGTTACTGCCAATTCTGTGGAAGTTGAGAGACAAGTTGACATGCCTTGGGTAAAATATTGACTAAAGAAAGTATCGATGGGCCAAAAAGTGGGCGTGGCTGTGCCTGTAAAGTACTCAGTCTAACAATAAGTTCTAACTTCTAAAGCAATCATATAATATTTAACGGGCAACGTGATGATGACTGCGGAATTGGGTAGAAGTTACGACAGTGCCGCAAGCAGAAGTTGTAGAAATATTCCATTTGATTTATATGACATGAAAGTTAAAATCTCTTAAAAAATTGGTATACTCTTCACCGGGAAAATTTCCATATTCACCTTGTGCTAAAATTTGAAGCATTCTTTGTAGATCCCAAAAAGTTGTATCCTGAAAGGAAATTAAATCAGGAGGTGAAAAAACATGTTCTTTTCTCTGTCTCTCTGTGTGCAAATTTGAGTAATCAAAACGAATCCCCATTTGTTGCATTTTTGACAGAACTGAAGGTATTGTACCCTTATATTATCGTTTTTGCTCACATTTACTATATTTTTCTCAAGCAATTTCAATGAAATTTGACACACTCTTAAGTTTCTTTGTTATCTAGCGCTGCACCAAATTTCAGAAGGATCGCAACACTATATCATATAGTTATCCTCCATCTCAAAGTCGGTTCATCCCACAAGTTGAGGAATTGAAAAGAATTCTATCCCCATACACAATGTTTCTATAGAAGACTAGCTGTACGAAAGCTATGAACAGGGCATTAAACATTCGACTAGCTGAAGATAATCTTTCCTAACATTTAGCTGTATAGATATATATTTACTGTCTAATTAATTTCCATTGAAAATTGTCTAGTGAAATTAAATGCAACAATTTGCACTGAAAATGCAATTTTGTATTTTCGCATTGTGTCATCTCATCGTAAGTATTCATCGTATTCAATGACAAATCACGTAATCGTTGGGAATCGTTGTTATTAATAATATTCTTAGATAACACCCGGAGGCGGGAAATCTTTGGCTGGGCCAAAGATTGTACAATTGCAATATCTAAATATAAACCAAAAGTCAATTCGATACACATCCATATGTATGGTATATATATTCAATAGACTTATTTATGTACATATTATACCATACTATAGATAACTATGTCAATCCATGTGGAAGACACAAGACGAAGCTCAACTTCAGCTGTCCATCGACTTGCTTTGCCTTGCCTTGCCTTGCCCCGGCCTGGCCCTGTGTGGCCCTGTGTGGATGGGCCTTATGTGGACAGGAAATTGAAAATTTTAAATTTAAATTTAAATTTAAAATTTGTATTCGGTTGATTAAAGCGGCCCGCGGCTAAAATTAAATTTATTGTGCGGGATATCAAGGGGGATGAGTTACGGCCCAGACAGCCAGACGCCAAGAGTTTTCGGCAGAACGCTAAGAAGTTCTTTACACATGCCAAATTAATTAGCACCCACCGAAAGGCGGCCAAAAATAAAAACTCACTTATCGGAGCCGAACGAAAAGAAATAAATTATATGGTATTGGCAGGGGTATCGGCTGGCAGCAGTCTAGGAATGTTTATCGATAATAACCTACTGCTTGGATTCATCGAAGCATAAACGCAGCACTTCTAGAACACTCGAGTTGAAGGTAAACCGTTTCTGCTTGTATCACTATTTTTCACTATATTTCGGGCGAACTTCTTCAAACTTTTAGGATAGTTTTCTTTCATGGTCTTATATAAGTATGCCGAATCATGCATAAAACTTCCAAAAATTACACCTCCAATCAACGTTTACTTAAATTTGCCTAATAGTCTGATATAAAAATAAAATATCACCTTACTTATTATTATTATTATATGGCCGAAGTGGTCCAGTCGGGTCATAGCCTGAAACACAGAAATAATTTCACTTCCTTCACTGAAAATTTTTTATACCCTGTGATCCCATTTATACGTTCCAGTTTAAACCCTAGAAATCATAGGATTTTAGCCTGAAACATAGAAATAATTTCACTTCCTTCGCTAAACATTTTGTATACTTTTGATCCCATTTAAGAACTAGAAAGAAGGGTATAATAGTTTTGATGGAATTCATTTAAAGGGAGAATAGGCGTGGCAGACCCCATAAAGTATATATATTCTTGATCAGCATCAATAACTGAACCGATATAGCTATGCCCGTCTGTCCGTTGGGGAACATAAGAGCTAGAGACTCCAAATTTGGCGCGAAGATTCCCATACCATACGCAGTTGAAGTGTTGAGTGATGATACCACGTCTCCTTCGCCCGATAATCGATAAAACGGTCGTAACTTTGGCATTTATAGAACTATCGAGACCAAATTTAGTATATAGGGTCATGAGTAGATACTGTAGAATGTCATTTCTCAAAATTTAAATACACCCATCAATTTTTCCGGAATGTAACGAAATGTGTCTAGCAACCACAACTTTTATGCGAGAGTCATGAAGATGCCCTCAGACCCAATCCAGAAAATCGTTTTATCTTCCAAAAACTAAATGGATGTGCTCTTTTTTTTTACGTTTTTTTTTTTACCAGTATTATAATTTTGATCTGTAATGTATTCAAGATTGTATACGTTGATATACAATACATTTTGAATTTATCGATTTACCATATATGCATGTTTGATTTATCTATATCATTACCTGGTCAATACGATTATAATTTATCGCCTTATAAAAGCTATCAATGCGCGAGATTTCATAATTTATGTAAGGAAAAACTACTTGAAATTTCCTGGATCTGTCAATTGGCATTATACGATATTATACAAAGTTATGCCAACACCGCCGATTCATTTGGATTCACAGCGCCGGGACAAATTGTGCCTAGATTGAAGTGTGTCTCACTTTGACTGAAACAAAGTCGATTCATATTTATTTATGAGTGCACTCATTGGCATTCACAACAACAACAACAACACCAACAAAAGGAACCTCGGATGTCAGCGGGGGCCAAGTTCAAGGCATTTCGAGTGCAGTCAAATATTTAAAAGTCAGAAGAATGAAAAAAAAAGAAACAAATTCTCACCGATTTGAAGAAAGAGGGCAGCGTCGACGACGACGGGCCCGACGAGGGCTTATCTTATCAAAAATATCAGTTGAAAAAAGCCAAAAGCGGGCAAAAATTCTATTTATACTAGAAAAATTATATTATTATTATTTTGTTTTGTTTTTTTTTTTTTTTTTGTTTTTTTGGCGAAGAAATGGACAAAAAATTAGAAGAGTCGAGCGGAAAAGGCAGAGCAGCAGATAGCGGAAGAGATAGAGGGCGGTTGGACTGGGGAAGCTGTGCTGTGTTTGGAAATTCTAAATGTTGTCAGTCGGGTTTTGAAGTAGTGCTTAGTGCTCTCTCTTTCGTACAGTCTTTGAAAAGATAGAGTACAATTAAGCTTTATATTTGGTTGTACAATTGCTCCTATTACTGCTGCCTCTGTCTATTTGTGTCTATTTTATTATATTTTTCGGACTCTATGTCTTTCTCTCAAATATCTTAGCTAGAGGGAGATAGAGTGCAGTTGAGCTTAAAGCTTAGTTAGGGCTGTAGAATTGTTACTGTTGTTGCTATCGGCCTTTCGTACTCTCTGTCTCTTCCTTTCTATCAGCTCCTCTTCCGCTTAGCTGGATCGACGTAGAGTGCAGTTGAGCTTAAAGCTTTAGATTGCGTTGTAGAATTGCTACTGTTGCTGCTGTCTCCGTCTCTGTCTCCTTCTGTACTTTTCGTCTCTTTCTTCCAGTTTCTTGTCCTTATCTATATAAAGCTAGGGTGCAGTTGAGCTTTAATCTTAGCTTTAATCTTAGCTTAAGCTGTAGAATTGCAACTGATACTGCTTTTTTGGCTCTGTCTCCGTCTCATTCAGTTGTTCGGGCTCCATCCCTTATTCTTATTGTCTCAGTTTCTCGTTCTCTGGGCAAGATAGAGTGCAGTTGAGCTTAAAGCTTAACTAGGGCTGTAGAATTGCTACTGTTGCTGCTGTTTCCGTCCCGTCTCCTTCTGTGTTTTTGGGTCCTTTCTGCCAGTTTCTTGTCCTTAGCTAGATAAAGCTAGGGTGCCGTTGAGCTTAAAGCTTTGCTTGGGCTGAAGAATTGCTGTTGTTTTTGCCAGCAACAGTTGCTGCGTCTCTGTTTTTTGGACCCCCTGTCTTTCTTTCTCCCTCTCTCTCCCGCTCGTTCTCTCTCGCTTTTTCTCTCTTCTGTCTTGGGCACGTATCTATTCTATTTTATCTAGCTGTCTCAACTGCTTGGCTTTATCAGTTCAAACGATAAGCTGGCCGATTTTGCAATTTTGTTGTTGTTGTCGTTGTTGTTGTTGTTGGTGTCGTTGTTGTTGCTGCTGCTGCTGTTGTCGGCTGCATAAAACAGCTGACAGCCAAGCGCCGGCAGCAGCAGCAGCAACAACTAAAACAACAACACTGCCGGCGGCATCGCCCATCGGCATCGACATCGAAGTTCCATTGTCGTTGTTGTCGCCCGCGTGGTTGTTGTCGGTGTTAGGCGTTGTTGTCGGTGTTGTCGCCGCTCCGGCGCTGGAAATTCAAATCAGTTCCCGTCGCGTCAACGGCAACATCGAGAGTCTTAAAGCGTCGCGCGCTCGTTGAACCTTTACTTTTTTTTTTTTTGTTAACAAATATTTCGTTAAAGTTGTCGTTGTTGTCGTTGTTGTTGTTGCCCCGTGTGTGTTGTTGTTGTTAGCGTTGCTTTAAATTAAATTATAATATAATAAATCAAATCAAAATCCAAGTCAAATAATTACTAAAGCAACAACAAGCCCTCACCCCTGCGCTCTCTACCCTCTCTCTCCTTCACATTTTGGCAACAATTTATTTTCCATCGATTTAATAATATTTTCCTATTTTGCAATGTTTAAATTCCGAGTGCTTTTTGTTGTTGTTGTTGCTGTTGTCGCGTTTGAAATATTTTCAAATTCTTCGCAGTAAAAAAAATGTTACAACGCAAATTTATGGCATTTTCTTGGTATGTTTTTGAGCATTTTTCATATTTTTGCATATTTTCGAACCCCTCCCCCCGTGCAAAGCCCCAAACGCTCCGAGCTATAGACAAGGCCCCAAACACCCCAAACCCATTTTGCCCGCCGACTGCATTTTTAATTGCGAAACACATCAATTTTTATAGACAAAAACTAAAAACTAAAAAATCATTAAATTTCGTTATAAAATAGACAAAAATTTTCCTGGAAAAATGTGAAAACCAAAGCGAAAAATTTTTATACGTTTTTGTATTTTTATAAACATAAAAACGACATTTTCTGCCTTATCGTTGACACTTGATGGGCCCTTTGGGGCTTTGTCTCGTGTCTGAATCATCTCGGCCCGCAGGTGTTATCAGGCAACGTCTATGGCAGCTGGAAATGCCCAGTCCGTCAGCTCCCCTTTTCGATTAATAAATCTAAAGTTCCGTGGACTTTCCAGTGCTAGTAGATACCCAAAGCTATCATTCACAATAGGCGTATGTTATCTAAACGATCTGAGGGCTTAGGGGCTTAGAGCTGGAAACGAACCTGAGTTCGTCAATTTTTCATCAAGCGAACTAATTGTTATTTTTTTAAGCTGAATCAAAATCAGAATTTTTAACCAAAATTATCGGTTTAATTAATGAAAAATTAGTAATTTAGCCTAAAAAATGACAATTAAAAAGATTAATTTATGATAAGTTTGAGTGAAGTAATAGCTCTATCGAATCATTGGTTTTCCTAAAAATGTTTGCATTATATATATTCCAAAATGTAATGAAACCCGATCCTTGTAGTTCTAAAGAAGAGTCCGAGCTAATCTTGCGCATCTCAGGAAAATTTATTTTGTTTTAAAACTCTTATATTAAATCTGAAGATCTTAAAGATAAATGGGAGAAGCGCATAATAGTTTAATAATAGTAACAGACAGATGAAGACGTGGCAGACCCCATAAAGTAGAAAAACTAGTTTGTGGCGTAGGACTTGAAATCCACCCACAAAAAAAGTTCTTCTGTGAAAGAAGCAGATATAAAGAAAAATAATGCTTCAGGCTTTGACCCAATGGGGTTGTGTAGGCCATCAAATAATAATAATCAATAGGTCTTGCCCCTAAAACTCATGAAAGTACACATACAATTAAGATTCTTTATAATTTATCGGTCCAAAAAATTTAAAAAGGGTGGGAACATTACATCATATAGCTACCACCTATTTTGAAGCCGGTTTTGCCCATTTTTGCAAGACTGACCCGAATTTGGTGATATTCTACATTTAAAGTTTGAAATCGTGAATAGAACTTTGAATAAAGTTTGTCTTTGATCAAATTTGGTGAACCTTCAAATTTCCAATGTTATTAACAAATAAAAGCTAAAAAATCAAATATAAAAACTTGATGCGGTTCGGAATCTTCTTAAAACTTAAAATTGTCAAATTTGTTGGACCTCAAGTGGCTCAAAAATCCCTTATATAATAGCATATCATGCATAATGATTGAAACAACTAAAGTGAAAAGTTAAAATGAATAAAAACTAATCCTTCACAATAATCCTGCACGGATATGTTCAACTACTCCTCTGCTACTCTCTTCAATCCTCTCTTAAGACACCCAAACTAACTATAGCTCCAGTCTATCTACACAATTGCAAAACTAACCTAGAATTTTGGATCACCCCAAGAGATAAAACACTATTTGCCGCCAAAATTTTTCCAGTCAAACATTGGCAAATATTGTGGTTGGCAATGGGCAATGGCAAAATTTGAATCGGAATGTTTATTTATTTATTTATTGTTTTCATTAGCCAAAAAAAAAAAAATAAAAAAAAAAATAATACAAAATATGTAAAAAGTCAACAATTGTTGCTAAGCAGCGGAATGCAAAAAACAAAAAAAAAACCGAAAAACTCTACAAAAAATGCATTGCAATTTGTGCTTTATACACCCTGTAGCTAAGCCTGATAAGGGGTATGTTAAGCTAACAAATTATTTTGCGATGAGCAGAGTAGTTCAATCTTTATGATATTATATATAAGGCATAGCTTATCAGTCATGGCCACATTTGTGCCTTTACAGAGCATCTTCAAGTCGTCTATAGCCGTTTACATACCGTTTCCATATGGTTTTTTAATACTTTTTCTAGACTTTGAACCGTTTGCATGTGTATGCAATTATTCGCGGCCAAAGTTTTAATGCAAATATTATTATTTGCCACAGTTGCTATTTTTAGAGCGGCTTATTAGCGACCCCCAATGAAGCGCCGTTCGATAACTCGACTCCATCTTTTTCTTCTTCTTACGCCCGACACCCATTGGATTTGAGTGCACGTAGAGGGTAGATGGGTTGGTTCCTTAGAAGAAAGCAAAGTGGCGAAATTTTAGAAAGTTTTTAGCATTATGTCATGCTCTAGAACTGTTTTTTGAGCTCTGAGAAATATAAAAATCGGAAAAGTTAGCAGTTAAAGTAGGAACACCGTATTCTATGCCAAATCAAAAGAAAAGATAAACTATTTTCCAGCTCTTATAGTCTAACGAGCGAACTTTTTGGGGAAGAAAAACTTTATCATATTCCAATATTCAATATGTTACCTAATGATATATTTAGTGGGGATTGATAATAAGAACTCTTCATTATTTGGATCTTTTTCTATAATTTTACTATAAATCTTCTTCAAACGCCTTTGAACTACCCAAATTAGCTTATATTGTTCGTCGATCTGGTGATTTGTCACATGCAATTTATCGCTGTAGTTATCGCCAGTATAGACTAGAAATCCCGGTGGGGGTTCAAACCTACGATATCTCTTATTTAGCGACCCTTTGTTAATACTGCTCCACCGTGACATACGCCAAGCCAACTGTTTTATTTACACATGTTTTGCATATTTTCATCTATAAATATGTTTCAATCTATCGCTCTCAAATCGAAAATAACATATAGAATTGCCCATGTAATATCATTTATACTTAACAAAAGAGCCACTTCAATTTTCTCAAAATTTTCATAACAATCTGTCAATAACAAATGCCGTAAATCCATCCCTTAGAATCGATATGAAAGGATATCGTACAAAACACATGTTTTGTATGTTTTCATCTATAAATATGTTTTTATCTATCGCTCTTAAATCGAAAAAACATATACAATTATCCATATAACCTCATTTATACTTAACCACTTCAACTTTCCCAAAATTTTCAGAACAATCTGTCAAGAAAAAATGCCTTAAATTATGATTATAGTCACGATATTAAAACGAAAAAATCAATATCGATATTAAAACAAATCAAAATCAATCAAACACAAAGTTATGCCCTTATGATATGCAAGGCTATCTGCTAGTCGTTCACTCCCTACAAAAACATTTCAGCTTGTTTATGATACAGTTAGCAACTTTCCGACCTTTTCTATTTTTTTTTAGATATATAAACAGTCACATTGGTCTCGTGGGTTCGAGTGTGTGTGTGTGTGTGTGGGTTTTATAACCGGCGCTCCAACATGTCGTATACTTGATTTGGCACTGCTGAAATTTTTTATTGTTACCTCATAATGCATCTGTGTGGTTCTATCTGTACCTCTGGCACTCTCCCATCTCCTCCGTGCGCTGCTCCCTGCTTTCCTCCTCGGTTTCCCTCTTTCGCTTTTCATTTCTTTTGTTTTCATTTCGCCTGCTGCTGCTGCTGCGATAAGATTAGCCCCATTAAAAAAAAGAATCCGAACTCGGTTGCGTCACGTGACTTGCAGCGTAATTTTTGATATACCCTTTCAAAGGGTATTCAAATTTTGATGGCATAAAGTGGGAAGCTTAAGAAACACTGTGATTGCCTCTAGATAAATTAATCCAACAAAATACTGTTTCCGTTTATGCATCTTTATCTCTAGAGCTGTTTTCCGATATGAAAATAATTCCGCACTTTTGAAGGTTGTGAAAAGATCTATAGCTGTTGCTAGAGTGGACATATATTGATCATACAGATCATACTGTTCATTCATTTCATTAAAATCGCTGTACTATATCCCACAACTGTCATAGTAACAATCACGCCAAATTAGATATGTAAAACAGTATTAATTTTAAAGATTTTTCTTTGAGACATGCTTAAATTTTCTGAAGATGCTTTGAAGTAAATAAAAGAAGATATATATGGATTTACTATATTATTATTATATGGTCATAACCCCATCGTGTCAAAGCCTGAAGCACTATTTTTCTTTATTCCTGCTTCATTCTTCAGTTCTTCAGTAAGAACTTTTTTTTACGGGGGTGGATTTCAAATCCTACGCCTTAACCTAGTTTTTCTAGGAGGATCGAACCCACACCTATTGCGTGGTGAGCCAGTGCACTATGCACTGGTCTACTAACTTACTATATACACTATATATATTAGCTGTCTTTGAATCATAGCAAAATCACAAACGTTTCGGACTGTGTCTATAAGAATCTACATGCTTTTGATAAGATCTATGGGTGTTCCATTAAGAAATGGGATATTTGAATGTTGAATAAAATGCAAACGGTTCGGAATACCTAAAATATTTTATTTCATTCGAAAGGATTGTGTTTTGAAATTTATTTGGCGACTATTCCGCAGATATTTCCATCTCTCTTTGGGGCAAATTATTTATGAAAACCGGAATGACCCAAATCACTGATTTTTTGTGCATTTCAAGTTTGAAATCGTCTTCAGAATATTTACATAGACTTTGAGTTTTATAGATATAGAGGGACAATATGGACTGGGAATTTCAGTTCCTAAATTCGATGAATACAATGTGTTCCTCATTCTCATAGGAATCCATAGATAAAAACCTATACTAACACGATGACAAGAACATAAAATATGGCGGAAATTGATCAATAATACAGATTTTCGTTATATATAATAAAAAGCTGCCCAATACTACGCATAAACTATATATTATTCCAGACGAAACTACAAAGATTTTCCTTATTATTTGGGAAACTTGTTAATTCAAGTTATTTACAGTGGAACAACGTGGCGTATGCGCAATGTCGCCGCACTTGTTGCTGACAAGCGAGGGCCAAGCACAAACAGACAGACAGAGGGGCAGACAGATGGAGAGACGTTGAGACAAATAGACAATCAGTTGGACTGAACACTGACCCAGTTAACAAATGGCAAATGTCGAAGGCACGTCCTCGAGAAGACTCGTCCTTGTCCTTTGAGCACTCGTTTTGCCAACGCGTACAACTGCTGCATACTTTGCGGCGCCATTTCGTACTCCCCACATGCTCTACGCACTGCATATTTACACTGCGCTACAAAATATTGAATTATGCAGCAACTGCAAAGACATCGAATGTTTTTCTAGTTTAAAGTTTATAAGGAAAAGAGTGTTACCGTATATTTATGTCCTGTTTAATCTTTACTTTGCTGCCCAGTGTAATTAGGATCATTAATATTTATAGCCGCCCGCCTGACATTTGGCTAGGCCAAGGCAGATGATTAATTCTTCCGCTTAACTAATCAATTTTCCAATTGGGTTTCCATTTCTTACTCCTTTGCAGTCACGTCGTCAGTCGGTCAGCTTTACAGCAATGCCGCCGGGCGTTCTAGTCAACGATAGCCGGGCCAATTCCACCGATGACATACAAATCGCCCTGGCGCCGCACATCCAAACCTATCTAAGTCAAACGGGCAGGCGACACTCCTGCTGCAGCGTCATGCTGCCGGTGGCCTTTGAGCGGGCCGCCGCCAAATCCTGGCTGGATCCAAAATTTGATTCACCCGTCCTTGAGGAACAGTACCAGGCCAGCGTTTTCCCACACATACGCATGCGTTACAGGTAAGACGAGCTTCTAGCTTCTAGTTTTAAGTCTTAAACTAAGCTTTCAGTTACTTTCAATGCTTTCCTAACTCCATTTTGCCTTGAGCTTAAAAGGCTTTTAGAAGTCATACGAGCGTTAAACTAAGCTTGAAGCTCCAACATAAGCTTTCCGGCACTTTGCGTTTTACATTTGCTTTCAAGATTTTCCTATATCAACTTTAATCTTAATCTTAACATGCTTAAAGCATTCAGAGAAGCGTCAACTTAAGCTTAAGCCTTTGAGGCCCTTTCCAAATAAGTTCAGTCAGCTTGTATTGCTTATAATACTTTCACCTAATTTTCCTTCCTTTTTTTTGTCTTACTGCTTACAAGATAAAGCATTCAGACAAAATGAGCATTAAGCTTTAAGGGGCTTTCAAATGTTATTCACGTATCTTGCTGATAAGCTTTTCGCTTAGCTTTCAGAAACTTCCAAAAGTTGTTCAGTCACATTTAATTGTTTAAAATTTTGAAACATTCTGATGAGTTTGAAACTAAGCTTTCAGCTTGATTTTCCTCTTAATCTAACTTGTATGCCTTTCAAGACTTTAAAAAGTCTTCCTGCAGCTTGAGCTTTTAGCAAGTCAAAAGTCTAGAAGTTGTTTTAATTTAAGATTTATTGGTTTGGACAGTTTTAAGCTATTCAATCCAGCCTTTTCTATCTCTGAAATTAAACGCTTAAAAGCTTCGTTCGGCTTGATTCAAAGTTTTTGGCCAGCTTTCAGCTGTGTGGGAATTCCTTAATATAAGTCCACCTTAAAAGCTAACTTTTCGGCTTTATTTAAAGTCTTTAGGCACTTTTGAAAGTCTAATGTCAGCTTTGAGCTAGGAAAGTCAACAAATTGTTTTAAATAAAGCTTCATTTGTTTGCTTATAACTGATACAGGTCGAGTTTAAAAGCTTTCAACTACTCTCCAACAATGAGCTTTCGGCTAGTGTAAGGTCCTTAAGTTACCTTAAATAATTAGCATAGCTTTAAGCTGATATTTTTCTGATTAATGGCACATCGTGTTGTTAACATTGTGTTGAAAGCATTTTAAGCTTATCCAAATCCTTCCTTCTACCTGACAACAACCTTGTCATTCCGCCGAAGCTTTCGCTTAACAGCAGAAATTTGACGTGTTTTCAGCGCAAAATTAGATTTCAGGCATGCATGGAGCACGTTTTGATAACATTAACGCTTCTGTTGAAGTCGACAAACAAATCAGTACCCATTCTCCACCTTCCTGCCTGCCTGCCAACCGACTCCGAGGTGCTCTCCCAACCTCCAGCTCCAATCCTCCAGCTCGGATCTCCTCCATCCAACCTCCAATATGCATAACCAACTTGCCAGTTCAACTTTCGCACGTGCATGCAATCAACGCGACGCCCAAAAGGCCAACCGAGGAAACGATTGCGGCCACATGACACAGCACAGTGGAAAAATTAGCACAAATTTTGCACAAAAACAAAAAATAGAAGACAACTTTGTTGAATTAACTAATTGGAATTATAAAGCAATTAAACAGTAACTGAAGTTGTATTTGGTTCAACAAAGATTAGATACACATTGAGAAAAAACTTGGGTTCTATGGCAGCTTAAGATATGATCTTTCAGATAGTATTAAAACTATCTCCGTATAGTGCGGAAATACATTATTATATGCTAAATTACCAACCAGAACCATACAAAGCAGAAGTATCTGTTGTTTTCCCGATTTGGAATAGATTGGAGGCTTAAATTTTCCGGAATTTCGTGATTCATAAGTCATTTTCACTTCCTTAATTTTAATAGACATAAAGAAAGTTATATAACATAAGACTTTACTTTAGAAACTAGTCAAAAAAATTCTAAATACCAAAACCTTACATTGCGTAAGAAAATTAGAAAAAAAGAATCTTTTGAAGTACTTAATTTCACACCCACGTCCTCTGCAGTGCCTAAGCTCTCCTAGAAGTTTACCTTCTAGTACTTCCTTTACTAGTGTACCAGGAAACCATAAAATAAGAGGGAATGCTATCATATATATAGTAAAATAAGACTGGCTTGGTGGAAAAGGAAGATCCACCCTAGTTTTCCTCAACAAAACCCCAGTTATTAGAAAAACTCCTTCTGAATTTTTTTTTAAAAATTTGATTTACTTAATTGCTATGCCATTAGTTTTCTTCAGACTAGTATTACCCTAGTTGTCAAAAACAGATCTTGCATTAAAGAAGTTCTCCCTAATCTGATTTCCTTACTATTCTCGATAACTGCACATCAGTCTGACAATTTCAGTTGATAAAAGAGAAAGAGATTTTTTACAGAACCCGATTCGTTTGGGGTTTGTCCATATTTTCTATATTGTTCAAGCAATTGTATTTTAATACAATACACACATTAGTTGTCTTATTTCCTATAATTTCACCAAATTTGAAAAGAATCGGTTAACTATATAATGTAGTTCAGGCTTGTCGAAGATTATCCTTCCTTATGTGTCGGGGCAGTGCGCTATCCACTGTTCCACCGAGGACCACTATGATATACAGCTTATGATTTTATTTTCCCCTTGTAAAAGATGTCATATATCTATATCTTTCAAAAGACTTTCATATGAATATGTTGGCTTAACATATTTCAAGGGGTAGGGGGTCAAAATGTTGGCCAATTTACCCACTTTCCCATTTGAAATCTACACGAAAATTAAGCAATGATTTCCACAGTGAAAGCTAGAGACCCATTCGGCCCATTTCAGTGGGTTTCAGGGCAAATTAGTTGGCCAGGAGTTGCGCAGGATGTCGAAATTGCTGCCATAAATGGCCGCTTGGCGTGCTTTGGCTGGTTGCCCGGCTGCCTCTCCGGCCGGATGGCTGGCTGTGTGTCCGTTATGCGGGTTTGTTTGGCTTTGGTTTCGGTTGTGGATTTGGGTTTCGGTTTGGTTTTGGTTTTGGTTTGCCCATTGCAGGTCAATGCCATCTTGGCCAGGCCAATTGCAGCAACAATTTGCATAGCAGGCGACTCAAATCGATTTACACTTCAAATGTACAATATAGAAGTACAACAAAAACATATAGAACTATAGTTTCTTGAACCAAATAGAAATAGGCAAAATCCTCAGTATCTTAAGAAATTCAGTGCCGTGCAGTGATCATCATGTCTTTCGTTTTCATCGTGTATCTATGCTTTACCATAATTCGTCTCTACATTGGGGGTGTCAGTATACTGGACACGCTGCTCCTCGAGAACCTTTGGCTGGTTCTGGTCCTACGCCTCCTTCATCATTTCAAGCTGTGTGTTAACTTTCGACGTCGTCTCAGCCGCTGCCTCTGGAAGCGACGTCAATTGGTCACTTTGGTCCTCGCCCTAACACCCTGGATGCTCGTCAAGTATCGCGTCTGGCGCCAGCAATCATTTCAATGGCTCAGCCAGGAGCAGCAGCTGCGACGACTCCAATGCCAGTTGAATATGAAAGATCTTTATCAAGGAGCCGCTGGTCCAGCATGTGGCGCAGGCATTGTAGAGGACGAAGGATGCTAATCAAAGTGACTACGATACTAATTTTAAATTATCAAAAAAAAAGTGTAAAGAATAAAATTGGATGGTCAATTCTATAAATCAAGCTTTGCTCTATATATCGTATTTGATTTGGAGACACAAAGTCCAGATTTTTGATGAAAGAAAGGTTCACGTGGCACCACGTAGCGCCCGGTGTCCATAGCCCGTCTCCAAATCACAGTTCTTGGAAAAAGATTATATGACTATATAACGATCACTGTCGGTTATAGGCTTCACTTTTGCATAGTATGGGTAGGACTATCAGTGGTGAGCGTATCGAACAAATGTCATATCATATCAAGTGCGCCAACCGAAGATTTACGACTATAAAAATGAGTTTAAGCAAGATATATGATCTGTATTGATAGTGCACACAGCAGGGAAAATTTCGACGTATCGCTGGTGTCACTGAAAGTTTCGTAAGGGTTTTTTTTTTATATATTACAAGATTTGCTACTCAAAATAATATATTTTCAAAGAACAAAGTGAACAACCGGTTCAGATCTTAAGCTTAAGAAAGCACTAGTCAAGTGAGCTCCAACTAGCATTATTTCTAGTTATAATATTGGCAGTATAATTGAAGCTTTATTATGAAAAATTGGTTAAATATTTACGTCTCAAAGTGTTGTCCACCTTTTGTCAAATCGCGAATTCCACGTCGAAATCGATCAAATCTTTGACTTCTTCATAACCACACGGACTTATTTATACCCCTTATAATAAAACAGTCTATATATAGGTCCATCAAGTTGAAATTTAGTGGATATTTCGATAATAAACAAATAGTATTGTATTATAAATTTAAAGATAATACCTTGATAAATATAGAAAATATTGGCATAACCAAGTTGTATGGCCAAAAATAAAGGGAGTACATAGTACAAGCCTGACAAAGCAGACATTTTAAAGGTAACTTCTGCTACGCATTACTCTTTTAGAGTTCTTAAATATCAGATTTCCATCAATCTTCAGTTGTTGCCCCTTTAACTAAATCGTTAACTCAATCATCTGGACTCGAAATGAAAACAACACCTAAAGCCAATACTTCTTCACTGGAAATCTCACTTAATGAATCTGTTCTGAGATTATCATCAATTGCTCTTCCACAGCCTCGACCCCCGGCTAATCTCCCCACCTCCCTACCTTCCCCTTTCACTGTCCACTCAATTTGTATTGAGTTTCTGTTGCTTTGACTATGGATGGTTCTGGCCAGGTTTATGTCTATGGCTAATGGCTTTCCCACTGCTGACATTTGAATATATTCATATCTATAATATATATATACCATATATATATGTCTGTATGGCAGTTAATTAGTTAATTACTCACACTTTATGCACTTTCGCCATTACTTAGACGCCTTTCTTGAACTTTCCGCTGTTAATCTGACAAGTTTTCTCCGGAGCATTCAAGGCGCCTTTCCACATTCGCACCAGTTGTTGCAACCTTGTCACCTGCTCTAAAGTGTCGCAATCTCTTTAATGAATACGCACCGTGCTTCCGACACGCCACGCCACGCCCCCTTCCCTCACCACTGCCCACCACTCTGCTGTCCATCGGAGCACTTGACGAAGTTGCAACCAAGCGCAAGGCGAATGAGTTCATCGCGTTAAAGTTTTCCAACTGACAAAGTCCCCATTCCCCTGCCCCTGCCCCCGTCCCTGTCCCTTCCTCCTGTACTGCCACGCCCCTTCTCCTGCCTCTGCCCCAGCATAACCCACGCCCATTTCGAACGAATCGTTGACTTTTAAACGGACCACACTAATTAGTATGAATGTCCTGTCGGGTTGCATGAAATGTGGCACATAGTCTGCACCTTAGACAAGTCCAGGGGCGATGGGGGATGGGGGGATAGAGGGTATAGAGGGGCGGGAAAAGTGTGCCTGGCATTTTCTATTCGAAGTGCAGCTTTAGCTGTGGCACAACACAAAAGCGCCCGATGCCACGTTGATTGTCTTCCCGCGCGCTTTGAGCCAAAGCAAACGCATCTTTTATTGCTTTACTTCCGTCAGCTGCAGAAAATACTTGGCAAATAATCGAAAGAGCGCCAAGTGCGAGGGTTGCCTTTTAGATTTCTGCACTGCCAACTTTGTCTGTTACTTACCATAAGTCATTGGCACAAAAGAGAAATGGACAATTTCAATCAAAAAATTCAACTTGATATAGAATTGAAGATTTTTCAAAGTATTTCATAGATCTATAAGCCGATTCCTTCCGAAATTTATTCATTGAAAATAAATGATTTATCAATCGATTAGTAATCGTTTTCTTAAAATCCTGAAAAGGTGAAAAACACAATGTTGACCAACCGCTCGATATATTTGCCTTCGTAACTTCAAAAATATTTTTTATTAGCCTCTTAAACTTAGCGTACATTATTATTATATGGTCATAACAAACCCATCGGTTCAAAACCTGAAACACTATGGTATTTTTCCTTTATTTCTGCTTCTTTCACTGAAGAACTTTTTTTTATGTGGATGGATTTCAAATCCTACGCCACAACCTAGTTTTTCTCATGCCTAAAGGCATGAGCGGGACTCCAACTCGCATCTCTTGTTTGGCGGGACAGTGCGCTATACACTGGTCCACCGTGGCCCCTAAATCTTATCCCATACATATATATAAATATTTTTAGAAAAGGCAAGGAAGGCAGGGATTATAATAGTCTATTTGAACTCTCAAGAGCCTCCTTCTCGACCTTAATAGCATAAATGCTTTTAAATTATTGCACAGTTCTGAAAAACTCTTTAAGAGAAGCATAATTCTTTTGAATAAAACAAATGGCAACCCTCGTACTACACGCCAACTCAGTGAAATTGAAATTGAGTAGCTTATACCATATATATATCATAGAATTATTATGCTTTTTTGTTCTCATTTAAATGGAGAATTTAAAGTATAATTTAAATAACTAAAATCAGTCCTTAAGCCTGTATCGAAATCTTTACGAGGAAATCTTTTAAAGTATTGTAATAAATGGCGCAATTTTTGAAAAAAGTTTAGAATATATAAAATTTAATTTTGAATCTATTCTGAAATTTCAAAAAAAAGGTCAGGTGACAAACTAAAAGTAAAAATAATCGTAGTTTAATATTTATAATCGCAGCTTAAAGAAATTTTGAAATTTTCAATATCTAAAATTGCATTGCAAATCATGCCGAAAAATTCTTAAGAATTGCCTTAGAAAAATAGAAGTTATGGAGTCAAAAAATTGTAAAACCAAGCGTGATTTTGAACTCGTGTATATGAAATTTGCTTTGAATATTTATGAAAACATTTTTAAACAATCCTTAAAATTTCATAACAATTGGATAATAGACATAGGACTTTATACAGGCAAAAAATATGTTGCAAAATATACCAAATAGAGCTGAGGCAAGGAAAGGTCTCGTGAAAATGTCTTTTCGTTATTGTATATAAGGTTAAGGTTATTAGATAAGGCTTTCCCCCTAATTAAGACCTTTTTTCCTACAATTTGTAAATGTTCTCCTAACCATTTTCCCATTTTCTCCCTCTGCTTTTCCATTCGCAGATTCACTTTGTCCTACATTTTACTCTGCTCCGTCGCCTGGTGCCTGTACTTTGTCATCTTTGGCGGTTCGGAGAACTATTGGCGTCCCATTTCCACCTCGTTCTCCATGATGTCGCTGATCACCATTATGGCCATGTGCTTCACCCACTGGGATCTCTACAAGCAGCACAGAACCCTCACTTCGGCGTTGACCGCTCTGCTACTTTGTGGCGCCTCCTTGGGATTCCTCACCTACACGAGCACGGCGTTTAGTCCCTTGGGACACTTTGCCATTTGCCTGGAGATTGTGCTGCTCATCTATACGGCGTTGCCGATGCCACTGTGGCTGGGCGCCAGCATTGCCATCTGCTATTCCATAGCCTTTGAGCTGGTCTCCCACATGGTCATTGTGGTGAGTGCGGTCCATGCCGCTGCTGGCGGAGCGTTGGGCAATGCCGAAGCTGGCGCCAATGCGAGTGGCAGTGATCCGAGCCATAAGATACTTATGCTGCGCATCATGGCGCACCTGAGCGTGCATCTGGTCGGTGTCCATGTGCTGGTCATGAATCTGGTGCGCATGCGCGGCACCTTTATGAAGGTGGGCCAGAATCTGCTCGTGCGCCGACAGCTGGAGATGGAGAAACAGCTGAAGGAGAAGATGATACACTCGGTGATGCCGCCCAAGGTGGCTGACATGTTGCTCAATGAGGGCGGCAGCGGTGGCCTCGATCCCAATCAGCCACCGGAATCGCATTATATGCGTCCACGCGCCTCGCACGATGTCAAATCGCTATTCCGGCCATTCCATATGCACAGCATGGAGAACGTGAGCATACTCTTTGCCGACATTGTGGGATTCACGCGCATGTCCTCGACCAAGACAGCCGAGCAGCTGGTGGAGATACTCAACGATCTGTTCGAACGCTTCGATGATCTGTGCACCTTCAGCGGTTGCGAGAAGATCTCCACGCTGGGCGATTGCTACTACTGCGTCTCTGGTTGTCCTGAACCAAGGGCGGATCATGCCATCTGCTGCGTTGAAATGGGTCTGGGCATGATCGACGCCATGCGCTGCTTTGATGCACAGCGTCATGAGGGCGTCAAGATGCGCGTGGGCGTCCATACGGGCACCGTGCTGTGCGGCATTGTGGGCACACGCCGGGTCAAGTTCGATGTTTGGAGCAACGATGTGAGCCTGGCCAACAAGTGAGTATGAGCAACTGATGACCCCTAGTAGGATCCCAACCAACTGCTTCTCCTTCTTCTTCTTTTGGCAGAATGGAATCATCGGGCAAGCCGGAACAAGTGCACATCTCGCAGGAGACCTCCAGCTTCTTGGGTGATGCCTACTACCTGGAGGAGGGCGAGGAAGTTTTTGGTAGGTTTGCCCAACGCAATAGCCTCCACTTGTGCTCATCCCTCCACTCCCGTTGCAGGTCATCGCACCTACTTTGTCGTGGGCCGCCGTCGGGATGTCTCGCGTGCCAACAGCCTCAGTCCCAGCATGGCCGCCACCGCTGCTGGCGGCAGCTCCCTTTTGCTGCCCGGCGCCCATGGCGCCTTTGCATCGCTGTCGCAGAGCGCCACCAACATTTCGGCAGTGCAGCCACATGTGCCGCCCGCCTCGCCAGTGGGTCAGCTCTCGAATTCGCTTAAATCCTCGCCGGTGCTGTCCATGCGCCCGCGCCTTACCTCGCTCAGCATGAAGTTGCGCAAGAAGTCGCAGAGCCAGGCTCATGGCCGTGACAGAGATCTGGAGCGCGGGATCATACATCCTATGGCCACTGGCATACCGCCGGTGATTGTGGTGCGCGAACGACCCAAGATTATCATAACAACCAAATCGCTACCGGGCAGCCTCGATTCCGATGAACAGCAACCGCCCAGTGTGGAGCATGCGCCACAGTCGCCGCCGCCCGCCGAAACCCGCTCCAAGCTGAAGCTTAAGGTCTGGAAGTTTCTCAAGCTCAACAAGGACCAGGACAAGGACAAGTCCAAGGAGCTTGCCGACAAGGATCAGACACACCTGCAGGCCAATTCCTTGACAGCGCCGGGCGACGAGAGTCTGGCCTTCATTGAGCCCACTTCGCCGTCCCCCATGCAAAACCAAGTGGGCAATGGCTACCAACAGTTGCCCGTGCTGGTGGAGACAGCCTGCAGCACACGCCTGAGCAGCACACAAATGCTGGACATACCCATGTCCAGACCCGTGCTGCATCATGCTGCCACCTCGACGGCGCTGTCTAGCAGCGTGCTCCGCTCGCCGGATGGTGGCGTCGGAGTCGGCGTCAGCGTTGGCGTTGGCGGCAGCAGCTGCTGCTCACCGGGTCAGTATTCCATGTACGATGACATCATTGATGTACGTTCGTACATCAGTCAATCTCGCAGCGATATTTCACCCTTTGGACGCACCGGCAGCTATCGTTCCCAGTGCGGACGCCAGTCGACTGGCCAAAACGTTAGCCAAACCGTGGAGCAATCGCCATTGCCGCGTCCACGCGCCTCCACGCTGACCTCTGGACGCGCTGCTGGTACAGAGCCCAGCACCAGTGCCAATGCCAACGCCAATGCCAATGCCAATCCGAATGCCAATCTGAATGCCAATCCCAATCCGAATACCTGTTGCCTGCCCGCACCTGGGCCCGGCGCCACTCACACACATTCGCGCAACTCCAGCATTTGGCCCGACGGCTTGAGCATCTGCCCATCGGCCACATCCCGCAAGGACTCGGGCATCAAGAGCAACTCGCGTCGCAGCTCCATACAGCAGCAGATCTATGCGCTCAACCAATCGGCCATCAGTCAGCATCGTGTCTCCGGCTATTTTACCAGCTCCACGTCGAGCATCTCGAATCTGGGCGATGCCGGCGGACCATTGCCCTTCCCGTTGCCACCGCAGGCCAACCTGCCGCCGGCATCCACACAGTCCACCCAGCTGATTGATCCGCTGGCCGCTTGCCTGCAGCAGCTGCGCAAGCAATCCGATCTCCAGCTCATCCGCTGCGTCCGGGACAATGCTCGCTCGCAGCGCAGTTACCTCGTGAAGCCGCCGTTGCGGCGGTTCAGTTTGTACTTCAAGTCGCGTCAGCTGGAACGCGACTTTCGCTCCAAGGCCCATCGCTTTGGCAGCGAGCACGAGACCGAGGGGCCGCCCACACTGGCCACGCCCCGTTACAACACCTACATCGACATATTTGTGGGCATCGCCGTCTACCTGTGCATCTCCATTTCACTGTTCCTGATGACCCAGAACACAGTCACGCCCACCTTTCGTCTGTGGGTCACGCTCTTCTCGTGCTTCACGGCCATACAGATCTTTGCCCTGTTCCTGTTTACGCGTCAAATGTGTCGTCGCCATGGCACCCGTTTGCGTTCCAAGTCCAGCGCCAGCGCCAGTGCCGAGGAGCATGCCGCCAATGCCAACAGTGAGGGGCAGGCGCCGTCCCAGCAGCAGCAGCCGACGACCCCGCAGTTTGAATCTTGCGCGGATCGCATCTTTGAGGCCATCTCCAGCTGGTATCCGTGGCACATCTGCCTGGCGGTGCTAATGGCCATGCCCGTCGTGCTCATCATAGCCAACTTTTTGCTGCTGGACCTCACGCAGCTGGAGGCGTTCGAGTATCATTATGGTTTCCTCATCTTCGTGTGCATCGTGCACTTCTGCAACTTCACCCAGCTCAACTGTTGGATGCGCAACATTCTGGCCTTCCTGGCGGCTCTGTGCTTCATCGGCATTGCCGTCTCCCAGCTGATGGTCTACTCGAGTCGCTCCGAAACGGAAACGGATGTGGAACCTCAATTGGATCCGGAGCAAAACAGCAGCACAGCTGCCTCCTTTATGTTCGAGGAAGTCAAATGGTTTCACGACTACCATGTGGAAATCTATCTGGACCTATCGCTAATCCTCGTGCTGGTCTGGTTCTTGAACCGTGAGTTTGAAATCGGCTACCGCCTGACCTTCTACGGCAACGCGGTGGCCAACCAGGACAAGGTGCGTGTGCAGAACATGAAGAACCAGGCGGATATGCTGCTGCACAACATCATACCCAAGCACGTGGCGGAGCATCTGAAGAACACGGCCAAATACTCGGAGAACCATCACAATATTGCCATAATCTTTGCATCCATTGTTAACTTCAATGAGATGTACGACGAGAGCTATCTGGGAGGCAAGGAGTTTCTGCGCGTGCTCAACGAGCTGATCGGGGATTTCGACGAGCTGCTATCCCTGTCGAAATTCCGCGCCGTGGAGAAGATCAAGACCATTGGCTCCACCTTTATGGCGGCCAGTGGCTTGGATCCCTCGCATCGTGGCACCGGCAACGAGCATATCCACACGCTGATGGAGTTCGCCATCGAGATGCAGCAGGTGGTCAATGAGTTCAACAAGGATCTGCTCGAGTTCAATCTGATACTGCGCATTGGCATGAACATTGGAGATGTGACCGCTGGCGTCATTGGCACCAGCAAGTTGTACTATGACATTTGGGGCGATGCGGTGAATGTGGCGTCGCGCATGGACTCCACCGGGCTGCCGAATCGCATCCAGGTGGGCAAGGATTGTTTGCCCTTTTTGAGCGCCGGCTATGAGTTTGAGCCACGTGGCAGTGTCTATGTCAAGGGTAAGGATCATATGGAGGTGTTTCTCTATACCAAACGCAGGGTGCAGCTGGGCGAGGAGCAGCCACTGGATGTGGCTAGTTTTGGCAGCAAGGAACGTCTAGAGGTGGTACCAAATGACCAGCTGCAGACAGAGTTGGAGACGGCGACGCAGGAGCAGGTGGTGGCGGAGGCGGTAGCTGCCACCAGGCTGCAAGTGGAGGATGACGATGAAGATCGTGATGAGGATGAGGATGAGGAGGATGATGATGAGGATGATGCGGATTTGCATTCAAGCGAAACAACAACATTGTTCAAATCACAGGAATCATTGCATGCCACAGCCACACATGCAGCACATGCGGCACATGCAACACACGCAAATGGTGGCAGCCATTTCAATGCGGCAAACACAACCGAAACTTAAGGAAGAAGCTGAAAAATCTCAACAACAACATATTTTTTTTTTGAGAAATGGTTTCAAAATTGCATTTAATAACCGAAGCACAAGGACATGTGGCATGTGGCAAGTGGCATGTGGCATGTGGCATGTGGCATGTGGCAACCGCTAGACAAGAAACTGTGTGGCATAAGTTAAGGTCTTTAGTAGGGTCTGTAAGCAGCGGTCCGAACCGCATCATTTGTGATATGTAACTAATGTTGAAGCAGTTAATACGATTGTACAATAGTCCGATCTCTGGAGCATATAGCCAGCAGAGACAGAGACAGATATAGAAAGAGAACGACAGAGTAGAAAGAGAGTAGAAAGTTATAGAAAGTTATGCCAAGCGAGTGTGTAATATTGTTGTTGATCTGAATTGGGTTTCGCATGGGTTCTGCCCGTAGACCCGCTCGAGTTTCTATATATCTGCAATGCGAGGTTGGTTTGATAAGTTATTGGCCATTTTTTTTTTAGCTTTGGCTTGCCATTTTAGCAAATATTTATTATTAATATTACTATTATTATTATTATTATTGTGCAATTTATTTAAATCTTTCAAAAGTCAAAGCTTGCCCTGATTGAACCTTATAAACTTGCCATATCTCTGTTTTTCCTGCTGGGGCTTTTCACTTATCAAACAATCCGCGTGCAATTGAAATCTTAATAATCCTAAAACTTAAGAAAACTGAAAACTATATGTTGTGCAAATGTGAAAAACCGTCGTTAGATCGGAAAAAATTTGTAAGAAATCATTTTTTTTGTGTAGAAAATTTAGTGTATAATAGAGATAGAGATACAGAGATAAAGCTCAAGCTAACAAGGATTTTGGAAAACTAAAGTTTGCAGATTGATTCAACCAAGAATGCTAAACCCAAATCTAGCCATTCTAACCTGAAACCTCATTTTGAGAATATAGAATCACCAAATTTGGCACCAAGGTGTATATTTACTTTATCAAGATTATTTTCCAAAATTTTCCATTTTTTATGGGCCATATTTAGCTGAAAGATAGCTATAAGCTATTTCTGAAAATTTCATTACGATCGGACATGAAATTTTGAATATATACAGTAAAAAAAAAGCCGTATACCTTATGGATTTCAAATCCTGAGTTCTTACAAATATGAGGAATGGTTAGAGCTTTGCCTGGAAAATACTTTGTATACCATGTTTTACTGGATTTGGGTTCGGGTAACACAAAATTCCGGGTTGATTCAATTTTCCAACTTAGTATTTTGTTTCAAATTCAATTTCAAATCCTGGTTGAAACATTCAAATTGAGCTGAAAGTTTCGGAAAATTTCCGGAACATAGTCAAATCTACAAAATGACTTCGGCGGTTTCAGTTTGTACGCGCAAATAGACATATATATGGTATTTGTGTATATGTTTGAGGGATATATATCCGTCCCTCCCTCCTCCCTCCTCGTCCCCCTCCCCTGCCCCATGTTGTATGCCAAAACATACTCGTTATTTGTACTATGTTTTGCCACATAATAATTATAATTATAATTATCACAATTATGAAATATGGAAAATTAGTTCATGGAATACCCCTATTATGCCTAAGTTATTTAAATCTATTGTTTAATAGGGAAAAACGAAAAGAAAACAAAAAATGTCTAAACGATAAGTATATATAGATATATATATACATATTATATATGTATGTGTATGTGTTGTAATTAAAAAGTTAATTAATTAATTAAATATTATATTTTTATTATTAATATTAATATTATATATATGTATAATTAATTTTTTTTGTATTTGTAATTTAGCATAATTTTTAAATGTAACTGTAAATGTATTTAACAAATAAGTAAACAAATTACACACACACAGACACACACACACACACAGACGAAACTATATGGAAATTTTGTGGCTTTAAATGTATTAAATGTGTTTCTCTAGTTATATATATATATATATGGTATATATGTATGTGTGTGTATGTATATGCATGTGTGTGTTTTATTAATAATAAAATCTTTTTTTTTTTTGCTAAATTAATTTTATAACAACAAAAAAAACTAACCGAAAAAAATCGAACTAGTTAATAAATGTTATTAAAAATCAATTTTTTATATGCAACCTCAGCTTTACGTGGACTTTTTCTCTTATTTCCATTTCCATTTCCGATTTTTCGACTTTGATTTTCCAATCTTATAATGCATGTGTTATTCTTGTTGTTGTTGTGTGATATAATATCAATGTTGAGTGTTAATATTATCGTTGTTGTCGTTGTTATTATTGGGTATTTAGTCCATATTCCAAATCCCCAAAGAAGTTAGCAAATGAAACAACTGCATGTTTTTTTTAAGGTTCCCAAAAGAAGTTAAGAACTTTGGTCTCCAAACGTAGACCCGATCGAACCTTATACTATTATAACTTTTTTCGATATATAATATTCAGCTATTCGTAGTTTTTCCGCTGTTTCTTTTCTACGCTGAACCAAGTCTTTCAACACGATTTCCAATGAAATCTCTACTATATTTTCGCATAAAATAAAAATTAATTGTATTTTGGGCAACAGGTTATAATCCTATAATATTAAGTTTTTGCTGATGATCGTAAATAATCGATCTGCAGAATGGACAGAATGGTGAAGCAAGCCCTCAGCTGCAAAAATTGATCCAAAAATGATGCACTCCCATTCACAGAATGTAAAAGTATCTCAAAGATGCAAGAGTATCTGGTTGTATGGAAAGTAGCTGATGTTTTTCGAAAATATTTTGCCTAATATCCCTCGGGGTTTTTAGAATTACAATTTAGATACAAATCCAACTTTTGTTCCACTCTTTACACTCTTTTCAAAGAAGTTTGTAAAAAATTTCCTCCTAAATGGTCAGAAGTAAAACAGATATCAATTTGATCAAGTCCTTCTAATTGTCCGACTGTGTCTATGCCAATAAGTCCTCCAATTTCCGAGCTATCGTAACAAAACTTGGTACATAGACCATAGGCCATAAAATATTAAACAATGAAACTTGAGTATAATTCCAATATTATATCAAATATTTATGTGTAAGATACACGACAGCTTCGAAAAGAGTATGAAATCTTCGACGTGCCGATAAGAATTCATCCTTAATTGTTTTAAGGGGTTACATGGGTTAAAAAAAAAAGATTTTTGAATATGTCCTGAAAGTCTTAAGACAAACGAAATAAAAGTGTAGTAGAAAGAACTTTTGGGAAAGTGATCCGTCATCAAAATATATATAGGTTTTATACCTACCACAGTATTTTTCTAGAAACATCGTTTCCAAAGTGGCTGGCCACGATGTCTCAGAAACTAGTAAAGCGATTTTATTCAAATTTTTCACAGTCTTTCTGGATAGGATGAGCTCTTAAGTGATCGACATATATTCTAGGACAATACGCGTTCTATCGACCGTCAAAACCCATGCAACCCTTAACCCGGAAAGGACATCCTTACTGTGTGTACGGAAAGCAAATTCTTCGTCAAAATAACGACGTTTGTTTTAAATAAAATTTGTATACGTTTTACTATAAATTATTATATAATTTACTAAATTATAAAATATAAAAAAATTATATAAATCATATATATGCATGAGAAATACTGGATACTTCATATATGCCGTGCTGTCTCTGATATCAAGCCAGAACTGGCGGTAAAAAAGCTAGCATGGCAACGCCGTTTGAAACTGCTTGCCTCCGCCTAAAACTATGCTATGAAATTCGTTTTTGAACCACGAGCACTGCTTGCTTGCGCACTGCTTGCCAATAGCTACCCAATATGGCCATAGAGCAAGAGGAAAACACACTCAAATCAACACTTTCCCACCAAAAAAGGTTTTTATATCGCATCCTATATCTGCCCACACACACACACACACCCATTCACACACACAGCAAAAAAATCAAACTGTAACTGCAACTGGATCAAAAAAAATATAATATTATGATAATTTTGGATTTTCGATTTTCTATAAGCAACGCTGAAGTAACGCTGTAACCTATGGACCCTCTTGTATTTTTATAAATGTGTCAAAAACAAAAAAAAAAAGAAATCGGAAGAAACAACTCAAAAGAATTTTTACTAATAATACAAATATTTTCTACTTATTTATTTAACTATACTAAAAAAAAAAAAAGAAAAAACAAACCAAAAATTATATTATCAATAATATTATATAGATCTATATACGAAATACTCTATGGTATTGGCATTTGTTTTTACTCAACTTTGAAACATCTCATTGTATTTGTATATAGACAATAAGTTTGTGTATTTTTCTATATGTAAGAGGTAGAAAAACTGAAAAAACTGGCAAAACCAACGAAAAATATTACTGACTATAATTTTGAAAAGATTTGGATACTGGTTCGAATTAGCAAGGAGAGCTAGCATTAATTGTATGAAACAATCAGGTCTGTTCTGGATTCTGATTAACTGGCAAATCGATCGTAAGTAATCGGCTTAAAATCTAGAACAATCCGGAATATATAATATAAATACTAATTGGTATTGGTATTGGTATTTTTTTTTTTTTTTTTTGATCTATCATATGATATTGAAAATACCCACTGCAAGGGTAGAAAAATCTGCAAAAATTAATGCTGGGAAACCGTTAGGGTACTGTGACATTATATATTACCTATTGAATGTTTATGAATGTTTGAATATGCTATATGCTATATGATATATTATATATGATATATGTATGTTTATGTATATGATTGTCTATGTTAAACGTTAAACAATGGATTATTCAATATTCCTCAAACTGAAAAAGAGATCAAAACTCAACTCAGCAACAGTCCAAGCAAATCTGTTAAAAATGAAAACATTCAACGCCCCCCCTCAGATACAATAGAGTTTACGAAAATGTTGTACGTCTATCAAGAAATATGTATTAAATTGTGAAGTTATTAAATAAAATGCTGCAGTGTCTATGTATAACTCGGAGTGTTTTTTCTGTTCTGGGCACGGCACTTGGACACGGGAGTTATAGAGTGCACAAATAAAGAGGGACAGATCAAGTTTCAAGATCAGTCTATCTTCAGATTTTCACCAAGACATAGTTATATAAAGTATATAATCTTATGTTTCGTCTAGCAGCGTCAAGGCTCCTCGTGGGGAGGTCAAAATGATGTGATCTCCAAAATCGGCGGGATACAGCTTGCTCGTCAAGAAGAACCGCTGGCAAGGGTTTTGGTAGGACTACAACCTCTCAGCATAGCGACTACTATGAAAATTTACCATATCTGCCATCCTCACAGGCCGAGGGCCAATCATTACGTAATGAAAATGATGACAATTTCATTATGGAACGACCTTGATTCAAAAATCATGAACAAAATAGTAAAACAAGTCAAAATCGGTGCATTTTTAGCTAAGTTATGAGATTTTCAAATATGTCACCATATGCAATATTTCACTTTACATGTTAAAATTTTACCCGATTTCAGGCCGATTTGTGGGTGAAAAATGAAACTCATTTGCCGAAGTTTTAAAATAGTTTCTTATGCTAATTTTGACCACAGAAATGGAAAAAAATGAAAATTTTGAGTTTTTAGATTTCAAAATTTTTTCAAAGCACAAAACTTCAAAATTCGAAAAACTTCAGAAAAAAATTTTTTTTACGAAATGAATAAAATTTGAATGTAGAACGAGTTTGATTCAAAAATAATGAACAAAATGGTATAAAAATTCAAAATCGGTGCAATTTTGGCTGAGTTATGAACATTTGAAATATGCTCCCATATGACATTTTTCACTTTACATATTAAAATTTTACTCGATTTCATGTCGATTTTTGGGTGAAAAATGAAATTCATCTGGTGAAGTTTTAAAATAGTTTTTTATGCTAATTTCAATCAAAGAAATGGAAAAAACTAAAATTTCGAGTTTTTATTTTTCAAAATTTTTTCAAAACACAGGGGGGACCCTTACCACAAAATCCGAAAAATTTGTAAAAAAAAATATTTTTGCAGATCGAATAAAATTTGAATGTGGAACGGATTGGACTATAAAATCATAAACAAAATGGTATAACAAGTCATAATCGGTGGATTTTTGGCTGAGTTATGAGATTTTAAAATTTGCCCCTTATGATTTTGAGTGAAAAATGAAAGTCATCTGGCGAAGTTTCAAAGTATTTTTTATGCTACTTTCGATGGTTTCATCTTTTAGGTTTTAAAACACAGGAACCCTTACTCCAAAGTACAAATAATTTGAATAAAATTGATATTTTTCAAATTGAATAAAATTTGAATGTGAAACGATTCGGATTTGAAAATTATAAAATGTGTTAATTTTGAATCTTTTATTATTATATGACCATATCAACCCTATCGAGTCACAGCATGAGCACTTATTTCCCTTTATTTCCGCTTCCTTCACTGAAGATCTTCTTTTTGCGTGGGTGGATTTCAAATCCTACGCCACAACGTAGTTTTTCTAGGAGGGTCATGCCTAAACGCATGAGCGGGACTCGAACTCGCACCTCTTGTTTGGCGGCAGAGTGCGCCCCATCATTCTCATTGACATCTTCATATTTATCCTGATTTGCATTTCTTTCATCTTCAACTACATCGGAAGCCACAAAGAGCCAGATAGATATCTTTGGTTCCCCGAAGTTTTCATATTTTACCAGCTTTTTCCTGTAAAATTAGTCAACTGCTGCTTGTAAAATTTAAAGATGCATATTTTGGGTGTTTTTGGACGGATCGCTATGAAACTTGCTGGAACGTAGGATAATGTAGAATTTTAAGAGTATGGAAAATATGAGCCCAACTTGTACGACAATTGCAAGAAGAACACGGAATAAAAGAGAATGTTTATATACACATGTATATATATACTCGTATATATATATAACTTTATATATTTATCAAATTTCTTTATGACATTTTGGAATGGTTATATACGTGTGTGTGTGTGTGTGTGTGTGAGTGGCACAGTCCACAAATTACAACTAAATAAAGTCTAATCATATAAACTCACTGTGTATATCATTTCATTTCATTTCATTTTATATGTTTTTCGATTTATATACTATATATTTTTTTGTTTTTAGATTTTTTTTTTAATTTTTTGTTACATTTTTAACTTTTTTTGGATTTTGTTTTTTATATTTTCTTTTTGTTTTTTGGGTTGGGTTGGAAAGGAAAGTGTTTTTAAAGTGGGTTTTAATCGCTACATAGGCACGTCAGTTCTATTTGTTTGTTGTTGTTGTTGTTGTTGTTTGTTTGTTGCAATATTTTTTTTTTAATTTTTAAAATTTTTTTTTTATTGTTTTTGCATTTGCTTTAGCTTATAAATAAATATTTTGTTTGTAAAAAAAAAGCTGGAAAACTCAAAATCAAAAACAGACAAAAAAATACTAACTATATACATATATATATATTTTTATATGGGTTTATAATATATAGTAGCTATATGTATATATATATATATAGGATGGATGGATGTGTGTGTGTGTGTGGGGGGGGGGGGGTTGCTTGAAGAAAGCCGTTTACAATTTCAAATTGTTTCTTTACAAAAATACTAGCAGTTATCGATAACTGTTCTTATCGATATTCGATAGTGTCTTAAGAATAAAAGCTAAGCTGCAAATACAATCGTGAATACAATCAAAAAATAAACTATATATCTATATATGTTTAGATATATATTATATATATGTTATATGGGTGTTTTTTTAAATACAATTTTCAGTATTTTTTTTTGAAAAATGTTTTGTCTTTTTTGCTTTTTTCGTTTATAAATTGGCTAATTTAACATTGTTCGCTTGTCTTAGGAGTGTGCTTTGGGCGAGGGAAGGGAGTAAATGATTTGCAGCCTTTCTATGCGCTTCTCAAAGCAACCGCAAATACATAGATATATATTAATCTATTGTGTGTTAATACATAATTGTTGCTTGTTGTAGTTGTTGTTGTTTGTTGTTGTTGTTAATATTATTATTGTTGTAATTGCACTTATGTTAGCTTGTGGTTGAAACAAAAACAAAGTAGAAGGAAGCCAAAGATTTTATACTCTTTTCTCAAAAAAAAAAGAAATTTGTTTTAAGCAAAAGAACTTTGTTATTTAAGAACCAATTGTGCTAAAACTTGGTAGAATCAGAGTTTATAACTTTATTTAAGTGCATTTTAAATTTCAAAGCAAAAGCTTGAAAAATGCAGCTTCTACAGACAAAAAGAGAATTTCAACAGACCGACAGACGGACAGACGATAACGATAACTTTAGCTTGTTCATATTACACGAAAAGAGTATACAAATTTGTTGTTTTTGTTCTGCTGCGCTTAGATTTGTTCTACAATTTCGATTTAAAATCATATTCATTTATAATAGTTTTTATAATAATAATAATAATAATAATAATAATAATAATAGTTATAATATTGTTGCATAATTCACTAAAATATTATTCAGTACTTGAATTTAATTGCAAATACAATTCACAATTTTTACAATCAGTTTTCTTTCGCTTGTCTTCTCTTCTGCTTTCTTTCTTTCCTTCTTTTCTATATATTTTCCTTCTTCTATATCTTCCTCTTCTTCTTCTATATCATCTTGTTTATAGCCTTGTTGTTTGCCTATGAAAAACAATACCAAAATTAATACGAATGTTTATAAAAGAATAAATAAATGTTCAGTTAACAATAACCATTCACATTTCTCACGTTTTAGTATATAATAAATACTAAAGATTGGTGTTTTTAACTAATTATGGTATATAATAATAAAATATTAGCGGCGCCAGAGTTTCAAAAGTCCAAAATGTTGCAACTAACGACTAAAAATTGAATTATAATAATCATAATTATAATATAATATAATATAATATATTAAAAAAAAAAAATACCGAAAAAATACATATGATAATTTGTTAAAAAATAATATTATAAATGTTTTGAAAATGAGCAAAAAACCTCTTGAGGGGTTTTTCAAAATGTTTTTCGATTTTCTTCTTTTTTTTTTGGAATGACCGCTTTGCGTGTGTGTGTGTGTGTGTGTGAATTGGGTTTATAGTCTTACGATCTAGGAATGCAGCGCATTTTTATGCCTTTTTCTAGCTCTAATACACAAAAAATACATGTATATATATAGATTTAGATATATAGATTTCGATATATGTATATATCGGTTTATAGTATAGAATACATTTGATGTAGTTTTATGCAGCGCGCGCGGTTTGCACATTTAAATACCCTATAAAAAATACAAATTGTTGTTGTTCTTTTTACTGTTACTGCATGGGTGTGTGTGTTGTGTGTGTGCGTGTGTGTGTGTGTGTGTGTGTGTGTGTGTGTGTGTGTGTGTGTGTGTGTGTGTGTGTGTGCCTGTGTGTGTGTGTA
>JBANCY010000361.1:0-37938 GCA_037040045.1 Phorticella flavipennis | reverse complement strand
ACAGACAGATAGACAGACAGATAGACAGACAGATAGACAGACAGATAGACAGACAGACAGACAGATAGACAGACAGACAGACAGACAGACAGACAGACAGACAGACAGACAGACAGACAGACAGACAAAAAGACAGACAGACAGACAGACAGAAAGACAGACAAACACACATATGGGTAGACATATGGACAAAGAGAATATATAGATAGAATATAGAGAAAATAGCCTATAATAAAATAATTATACCCTCTATTTTCTCTAATATCGGGGTATAAAACCACAATTTCCCCAAACATGCGCCACCAAATACTTATTTCAAAGTCGCACCACAGTGCATTAATTGAATGTTTATCGATAACCTGAGCTCATATATACCTATCGCTACCTTTTACCACTCCTGAGAGTGTTCCACCGCCCCGACCCGGGCGGCAGGGCCAACTACTTTGCCAGTCAGCCGCATCCTTTAACCCAAAACCTTTTGTCGATCATCAATCACATTGCGTGGGTTCAGTTTGGGTTTGAGTTTGGGTTTTTGAGTATTCAATTTGATATTTCTCTGCTGTGCCACGCCCACTCTCACAATGCCGCCCAACCCGCCTCCTAAGCCAATCTGCTAATGCGGTTAGTGGGCTGATGACTTTCGCACGCTTAACGTTTGAATAGTTTTAAGCCAAGTGCCAACTGGCCAAGGGGACAACTGGCCAAGGGGACAACTGGCCAAGGGGACAACTGGCCAAGGGGAGTTCGGACCAAGTGAATGGCATGTCGAGGCGAATGGGAGTGTGTGAAGCGAGTCGCTTTTGCGTATTAAATGCAAATTGGCAAACGTTCAAAATGTAATCAATGCGCCGGAGGAGATGCGTATGTAATTGAAACCGAATCGTCGGACCAAACGAAAGGCGGCCAGGGAATCGATGGGTATGTGGAGCGGCAAGGCAAGGTATGGTAAGGCTTTTTGACCAAGTTAAGTGCTCATTAATGCGTAACACGGAGATTGGCTTCAAAAGCCATGCACCGAATGCCTTTAATTGTTATTAAATTACCAGAGCAGAGCTGAGCGGAGCGGAGCTGAGCGGAGCAGAGTAGACCATAGCAGGTCAGACTCATAGCCAGGTCCAAACCCAAACCCAAACCCAGGCCCAGGCCCAGGCCCAGGCTATGCCCAAAGTGCGTTCACATGAAGCGAATGGGAATATAAGTGCGAATCGCCAATCGGAATCAATTTTAATTGCAAGCTGAACACCAGGAATGTACAAGTGTAACGTATACCCTGTAATTTGTGAAAGAATATTTGATATTATATACATATATATTATTATTATTATATGGGCATAATAACCCTTTCGGGTCAAAACCTGAAGCTCTATTCTCCTCTATTTCTGCTTCCTTCACTGAAGAGCATTTTTTTGTGGGTGGATTTCGAATCCTACGCCATAACCTAGTTCTTCTAGGAGGGTCATGCCTAAAGGCATGAGCGGGACTCGAACCTCGCACCTCTTGTTTGGCGGGACAGTGCGCTATCCACTGGACCACCGAGGCCCCGATATAGATATACATATTAATCAAAAAGCGCGTTCAGCTTAATCAATAAACTCGTGAGTTCTAATAGGTTTTTTTGAACCAGTCGAGAAAGCCTCATCTTTGGCTCATCAAAGATTTCGAGCGGAATGTAAACATACAAATTGAACAAAAATTCAAAATTCTTTGCCCCAACGAAGTTTTGAACCTCCGAACCTATAAATCCTTGCCAAGCCTCGCAATAGTTCCGCTGTGCCGCCTTAGAAAGATATCCCCAATAGGGATTATCTGCCGGCATGTTGCAATGTCTTGAAATTTTATGGCATTATAGATAAAAAGGAATTCTATATTTGAGAAGATTTTCAGTAGAATAATTTTATAGGCATAGAAAATATGGACAAGCCCATATTTCAATTCTTTTAAGAACAGCTAACTGATATGTTGACTGATTTCTGATCCCTCCACATTTCAGTATTTGCAGTATAATCGATACCAAAAACCAACATAATCATTTATACTCACGGACCGAGGTAGCCAGTAGCTACCCACAATATCCCACAATCGGGATAAAAGTGTGGGAGATAGAACCATTGAAAGAGCGGCCCGTCGGGCTACATATATCCATTTTATCGCAATTTCAAACCTTCTTTTACTCAAAGTTTCGTTTCCAAAGTCTGTGGTCACGATTTCTCAGAAACTATATAAACGATGTTATTCACATTTTTCAGAGTCCTTCTAGATAGGATGACCTAGTGATAAGTCAATGTTCTGGAAGATTTATCTACACTTTTCAAAATGAGCTCTATTAATCTATATCAGACAATTCTTCACTCAGTTTTAGTATACTAACCAGCTGTACAACTGAGCTACCCTGCCTACTTTTCAAGCACCGAATGCCTACAGGGTATTCACTCATTGTTGCCGCGGACCACACGGGTGGCATGAGAGCATTTTAATATGAACGCATATTTTGATATAAATATTATTTAGCGATCTATTGTTATTTGGCTTTCGCTATAAAATGCGATGATTTTGCATATTATCATGGCACAGAGCGACAATCGACAATCGGTCGGTCGGAGAGTCATTTGGCGAGAGGCAAATCGAAAAAAAGTTCATTCAACTGTTCCAAACTGTGCCCCGGGGCACTGGGAAGGGGTCGGAATTATTGCAGCACAGTAGCCAAATAATAACACCAGACGATGGATGGATAGACGGATGGCTGGATGAATGGATGAATGGATGGAAAATCGAAATCCAAATTATTGACACTTGAGGTGAGACGACGGTAGCTGGGGCTGTGCCAGAGGGCAGGGCAGAGAACCAAGAGCCAAGAGGCGAGAGGCCGGAGCAGACGATGCCAGGCGATGCGATGCGACGCGTTCCGATTCAGCTGCTGTCTTTAACTCTTTCATTTTCATTTTCTCCGTGCCCAAACTACCGAAAATTGTTCATTAATGAAACTTAATTGATTCCATTCATTAATCATTAAGCGTCGCCCAGACGAACTCTAGAAACCCCCGTGCTCAGGCCAGCCCGGGCAAAACCGGGCCAACAGGCGTCGTGTGTGCGTGTTAGACACTTCCGCTCTCTCAACTCTCAACTGGTAACTGGCAACGGGCTACTCTCGACTCGCAAAAGGGTTACAAGATGACGCAGCTTAGTATGGATTTTCATGCTTATAAAGTACACCACACACACTCACTCCCGAGTCTCTCCTGAGTCTCCCTCTCTGACTTTCACTTGACAAAGAACTGGCAAAAGCAGGAGGAAGGAGGCAGCTGGAATACTCAAATTACACGCAGGCTGATCGTAAACCAAATATTGCCCATATATCATACATCTAAACATGGCATATTATTTATGCCAAACGACTAAAAATATGATTCTTTTTTTTTTGGAAATTGATTGGATTTATAACGACGCTACGATACGCTGCCAATTGCAACGGGCTGGAAAATTCTTGAGTCTGATTTTGTAGAACTGAAGAAGGAAAATAATTTGCCCCAAAAGAAGGAAATAATTCGATGAGATTCTATATGAAATAAGTTTTGTGACTGATTTGAATGAGGTTAATATGCTGGCATCACTGGAAGCAAGCTTGGGAGAATCCCTTAAAGCTATATCCTAAATGGAAATCAAATGATATCAATTCTCAGTCCATCTGTCTACTCCTCCCTCACATTGCATGTCTGATTGTAACCTATCTGTGCCTTTATTACATATATTTTATGTTATCTTTATTAAACTTGACACGATGATATTATAAATTTTACATACTCCTAAATTAACACATAATGTATGGCTTGACTAAATGTGAAAGGGATAAGTCAATAAATGCAAAAGTTATGCACCGAACTAAGAAAGGTTCGAATCCGCGCTCGGATAAGCAATTGAATTCTCAATAGAACTGATACTTCTTTTTCCAAATATAGAAAAACCTGTCGAATGTTCGAATCCCTGTCCGAACAAGCAATAGACTCCATCCAGAACTTGTACTTTTTTCCAAATTTCCAAAATGTGTCGACTTTTCTAATCTCCGTTTGAATAAGGATTGAACATTTTCTAAGACTTATATAATTTTTTCATAAATATCGAAACCCCCATGAAATATTCGCCAAATCGAAGATAAATATCCTTACTCGTTGGAAGAAAAAATTGTTGTATTTTTTGGCCAGATTCCATTGAGAATGATATAGATTGGTTTATCATTATCATTCCTAGAATTTTAGTATGCTTCTTCAAAAAGATCTAGCTTATATGATCACATTTAGTATTTATTATTATTATCATAACAATTCTATCGGGTCAAAGTCTGAAGCATTACTTTCCTTTATTTCTCCCTCCTTCACTGAGGAACTTTTTTTACGTGGGCGAATTTCCCATTCTACGCCACAACCTAGTTCTTCTAGGAGGGTCATCCCTATTCACATGAGCGGGACTCGAACTCGCACCTCTTGTTTGATGGGACAGTGCGCTATCCACTGGTCCACACAGGCCCAATTTGGTCCCATTTGGTATTTGCTAATCTATAATATGTTTTAAATTTACAACAAATTAATACCATGAAGGATTATTATTTATGATTTACATACAAAATTTCATTAAAAAGAAATCCTTGTTAGATCTTTGGTTATGATATTTTTGTGTCAATTCTAAAACAAGTTGAGAATTGTATAGGCAGCTTTTAATTCTCAACTTGTGCCAGTCCCTTAGCCTCAGCTACTTTTCACTTCCTTTCTGTGTTATTTTTCCCGAATCGAGCACAACTTGTGCCACACAACGTGGCATGCCCCACAAAAGTTAGAGCATCCAAGCATAATTTTGATTTAAAATGTGCGCAGGCGCAGCTCGGATCGATTCAAAACCCGAAAAGAGACTCCACACGGCACGCTTAGATGGGTAATGTGACAAATTTATGAGACGTCGATCCGGAGAAATCACTTGACCGCGCTCTTTGTGACAATGAAAACTTCTTGGGGCTTGAGGCTTGGGGTTTCTGGGGCTTTTTGGCCTTTGTTATGGGTTCCCCCCATTGAGTGACCCGCAGCCGCAAAAGCCGGACAGTTTAGACCCTGTGCAGACCCTGGGCAGACGCATTGGCTTCAGTTTGAATTGAAATTTCGGTGCCCCTTTTTGGATGGTGTGTGGAGTGTGTGTTCCATGTGTTCCATGTGTGTGTGGAGTGTGTATTTTGTGTTTTGGGTGTTAAATTTATGTTTGGCTTTTAGCTAAATTCAAATTCTATCGCTCAATTATGTTGAGATAAAAGGAAATTGCTGCGACATTAACACTTTCTTAATCTGATGTTCTGAATTTATGTGCGGCCGTGGAATTTGAAGGCGGCGTCACCCTGGAGAACAGAGCAGTCGAGGCCCGCCGGACCATTTGGCCTGGCATTAATGCCACGCGCACCGAGCGGTCGGTCGGTCGGTCGGTCGGTCACGACAGATCTCGAGAACCAAAAGGGTTTCTTTATTTGATTTTATTTTTGGGTTTTAGGTTATTGTTTTTTTCCCCCCACTCCCCCACTCTCCCACTCTCCCGCTCTGTCGCTCCGTTCGAGGCTGGTTCGAACTGTGCGCTGTTTATTTTAAAATTTATTACCAAAATTATCGACTAAACGATGCAAGCAAAAACAATCGATAAAAGTGAATTCTTTTAGCCGGCGCGGCGTCCGTGATCCGGCGAGTCCCCGGCTAAAGGTGGAATGGTCAGTTTAAAAGCCATTGCATTAAACGTCAAGGGAGAAAACCTTTTAATTTGCTTGTAACAAAAATTTGTTATCTCCTAAACTGTGCCATAAAAAACGAGAACGCAAACCTCGACGACGACGATGAGGAAGACGATGATCGTCTCATGGTCTGCCGGCAGGCTGGTCAAGACTGGTTGACTGGTTGACTGGTTGACTGGCCGCCCGACTGAAACCGTAAGTAAGGCCTTACCCCCGTGAACCCGAATCCATTTTAATATATCACAGCAAATGGCAGAGGGTTAGGTAGGTAGGTAGGTAGGCAGGCAGGCAGGCAGGCGGCGGGACAGTGTCCAGCATCCAGAATTCGGAGTCGTTCGTAGGCGCAGTCGTCAGACTGAATGTCTGGTCGGGACCGTGGCCTGGCTCTTAAGAGGTGTTGATGTTTAAGTTAAACATTGTTTCTTGTTATCGTTATAGTTTAGTGGCAGCAACAACAAATATCGAACCGAAAGAACCGAAAAAACTGAAGAAACCAAAGCCAAAGCCAAACCGAAACTGTAATAAAAATAAAAACCCGATCAACCGATCAACCGATCAAACCGATCAGCTTTGAGACTCGTCGACTTGGCTAATTGATGCAACTTTTATGGGGCTTTTGCGCGATGCAAGATGAAAATTTTTTTCGAGTATTTTTAGCTCACGTTTACAACCCGTTGATAAGCATCGGAGCACTTGAGATAACAACAACAACAACAAGTCGCTTTGCTTGTTGGCATCTTGTGTTTGTATCTGGAGCACTCGAGTACAACTTTTACATTATGCACTTTGAATACACATCTTGTGCGATAAGTTCCTGCCCCTGCCCCACAGCCCCTGTTCCTGGCCTGCCCCACAGCCCCTGTTCCTGGCCTGCCCCTAGCTGCTGCCCCATTCCGTTCAACCGCCATTGGTTGTTGTCTTGGCTAAAATATATTCATCACAGCGCAACTGATAGTCACTCGCTTTAATGAATGACCAGTTCCAGTGCCAGCCCGGACACCCAGTCGACTCCTCCTCGGCCCTCGCCACGGCGCAGCCTTAAGGTAGGTGTGCTAATTGATGTGCCATCTTGTGGCCAGGGCTTGACGCACGTTGCACGCTCCACGCTCCACGCTCCACGTCGCCGTACGCCATGGACACCGGGACTTCGGCGCGTGGGCTTATCGCGCCCAAAGTTGGGGCGTCATAAAGTTGCACGTTGTCAACGGGGCCAGCCTCCAGTTTGTGCACAGCTTCAATGTCTGCATAGACTGACAGACAGCTGGACAGACCGACAAACAGACAGACGGACAGACAGACAGACAGACAGACAGGCAGAGCATTTCTGAGCCGGCTAATGCATCAATCTGTGCGGCAATTATTTGATTTATGCACCGTAAAAGCAACTCAAATCAAACGCGGAATGCAGCCAAACGAGCCCCATGAACTGGCCATATTGAACGCCCATGGAACTGGCCAATTTCTTCTGGACTGAAATATGATATACATATATATGTATATATCCAAAGAAAGTCGATTTTGAAGCGCAAACGATGTCAAATCATAGTAGAAATTTGGCTTTGTGTTGAGTTTTTTTTTTATGCAAAGCTTGGGATGTAAAGTTTTCCGTGTCCTTAAACTTTTTGATCTAAATTATTAATGGAATTGTACTGAGGATTGTAGGAAATTCAAAATTCAAATGCCTTATCTATATACAAGACGACTCCAGATGATATATACACACTTTTTTTTAACATTTTTTAAGCATTTTCAGTTTTTAAGCTTCTAAACCAAAAAGATCCTGATAGAGGTCTTCGTAACAAGTAACAAGATAGAGCGCTGCAGTTGGGGTTCATACTGGAGGCCTATATGCCCAATTACGAATCTCAAGCTAGTATAGCTAGGCGACCTTATCTGTTCTTCATCCTTGGCCATATTAACCCGTTAATACATCATGTAACTTCCATGCTTATACTCTGATCATTCTGAAATTTTCAGGATAGCTTCGTGCCATTATTACAATTGAATGGCCATAACAACACTATCGGGTCAAAGCCTGAGGCACAATTTTCCTTGATTTGTGTTTCGTTCACTGAAGAACGTGAGTGGATTTCGAATCCTGCGCCATAACTTAGTTTTTCTATGAGGGTCATCCTATTGACATGAGCGGGACTCGAACACTGGTCCACTGAGGCCCCATATTGAAGGTATACAAACAATGACATTTTCAAGCTGACAAAATTGGGATAAGCTACCAGAAGACATTCAAAAGTGCCTCCCTCTATCAACTCCTTAGACTCTTTTCATTCCCATCATAAAACAATTGATAAGGCTTGTCCTGATAAAATCCAAAATTTCTAGAAATTTTGTACAGTAGTTTTAAGGCTATCGAATCCTGCTGAAGGATATGCTCTGAACATTGTTCGAGTGTTTCCATATCGAGTAACCTTGAACTAAAATAATATAATATCATTATGAATCGACTTGAATCGATTTGTTGTATCTAATATGAATCACAGAATCCAAATGCAATAAATCAAAATATATTCTGACAAAGTTGGACCAAGCTTGAAAAGTTCTTGAGCTCCGCTTGAATTGTATATGAGTTCATTTTGGCGGATCTTAAATTGTGGATTATTTATATGTTTGCCAAATATTATGTAAATTGAGTGGTGAAATTTATGATCTTTTCATAAAGTTCAACAATGTTGACGATTTATAATTGTCCGATCGGGTATCAAACTATTTATCTGCCCATCAGCTTATCTATTTTGACCATTTATCTGAACGTTGTCTGGTTGGGTTCGTCTCGAGATCTTTGCTATACAAAAGACCACTTAAAATCAATCGATGGCAAGACGAAAGACACAACATGCTCGGCCAACTAGCCGTGGCCATGGGCGTAGTGGGCGGGGGGCAGTGGCCAGGGGGCACATCTCACATGAAAAACTAGATAAATGTTGTACAAATTGTTAACTGCTTTTTTATGGTAATCGTTGCATATGCTTAGAGTCGGACGACAAGGGGACGAAATAGAAGAAATCGAAAAAAAATGACAAAATCAAAGCGCATGGCAAGCGCTCTTTAAGAGACCCCTCCTCCTTCCTCCCCTGGGGACCAAATTTGAATTTCAATTCTAAATTTATGAAATTATATATCGAGACATGTATCCGATTTTGGTTCGATTCTATTTCCCATATCTGAACAGCTTGAGTTTTCGATTTTGCAATATTTCTCTGTCTCAGTCTACGGCTTTGTCGCCGTCTCCATCTCCCTCTCCGGCGCAGTCTTCTCAGTCTTCTGGGTCTTCTCCGCCGTCTGCGTCCCCCATCGTCCGACTGGAGACTCTGGCAAATGGCTTGCTAAGTGGTTTTAACACTTTTATAGCGTTAAGTTTTTAATTTTATTCGCTAATAAATAATTTAAGTCAATTTTCAACATATAAAAGATTTTGTGCATTCATTAAATGTTGTGCCAGACCACGTTTTGTTTCTTTTTTCCCCTCTTCTTCTTCTTCCTCTCAACTCGCATTCGATTAACTTCGATTTGATTTCATTTTACATATATCTGTGTATATATCGATATATTTTAGTCTCTTGATACCCTCTAAATAAACGATGATTCAATGCAATGAATTTTAGCCACAAATCACTTGGAAATCACGAAACAATTCATGAGTTATGGCGAAATAACTTCCTAAAGAGGCACCTAAGCCTCTAGCCAAAACTCGAAGACTTGTATGATTCAAAACATCAACTTTGACGTGTTGGATAAGCCATTCATAGATAATTATAAGACAAGGGTCTTACTACAAGAGGTCTTATGAATTGGAAAAATACTTCGATCTCCGCAGATTTGTTCTTGAATACAATGAAAATATATTAAATATAAAGTGTATTATCAAGATCGACTCAGTTTTTTACGAACATTGAAGCTTAATTATGAAAAATCGGTTTCATATTTACGGTTCAAAGTATTGTCCATGGCTAGCCACTAATTTTGCCATCTTTCTGGCAAGTCCCAGATTCCGCGTCGAGAAAATTTTAGGCCTCTTTTCTAACCATGAATCGATCCATTCTTTGACATCATCACAATTGAAAAAGTGCTGATCTGCCAGGCCATGAACCAACGATCGGAAAAGAGGGACCAGAATGTTCAAAAGGAACAATGTCTACGAAGGGTGGGTAGGACTTCCCAACGAAGTTTTTCCAAGTAAGTTTTAACGACTTACAAGTGGTTGAACGTTTTCATGCTGCAAAATTAATTTGTCATGTTTATCCGAAAATTGCGGGCGTTTTTCTTGCAATGCTCGGCTCAATCGCATAGATTGTTATCGGTACACCTCTCCCTGGATAGTCTAATTTTAAAAATTAAATTTTTTAAGTTATGTAGACTAACCATTTACTTAAATCGATTAAATGAGCTATTTGCTTGATTATCACTTTATGACTTGATTTTATGCTTTGCAAATCTTCAAGTATTTAGTTAAAACCAAACCTTACCAAAGCAAATTGATGAGTTTTGGATTCTAAGAAGCCCTTACACAATTACCCTACCTACGATTCCCTACAGCTTTAGCCAGGACTACACATTTTTCATTGTGACTCTATGACTTGTTGTAACTTAAACCTAACACCTAAAAGTTATGAGCTGAATAACAAAACCTAGTAATTCCAAATCCAAAAATTGCAAGTACTTAAAATTAAGCCCTTTTTGCAAGCTTTCTATATAACGATATCCAATAGGCCATTAAAGCCCTATCTACAGGGTATATTACCTGCACGAGCACACCATGATCGCCTAGTATATGGCACTCGGCGGGGTTGGCTGTTTTACATTTCATTCACCAAAAACACTCACGAATACACCGAAGAGTGTGAATGTGTATCGATGTTAATGCCTTTTGAATTCGATTATCGGGTTTGGGGAACTCAACAAATTTGACGACAGGCTTTGTCAGTGAGCGCATTTGTTGTTTTGTTTAAAAGTTTAAAATGACATTTAAGTAATTATCTAATTAAGTTAACATTTTGCTTAAAGATAAGTGCTAAATTATTTATTTACCAATATTCGATACATATTGACATTAGTATTCTCTTCACTCTTCTCCTCTCTTCTCTCCGTCTACTCCAAATCTTTTCTTTCTTTGTTCGTCTTCTGACTTGGATCATCCATATTCCGCAGATTCGTATGCTCGTATTTTATTGTATTTCATTTCAATACACTATGTTTAGGTATTTTGTGTCTATAAACAAGGATTTTAAGGAAATATCCGGTTTAGTTCCGAACAACGCAGGATCGAAGTGGAGAAGCTTTTACAAGACTTTCGCATAATAATATTTTTGCCTGAAGAGAAGTGGATATTATTAGTTGACCAGCTTATCAGCTTACTTATAAGTTTGTCTGTCAGCCGATATGACAGTTAGTCCATCTGTTCGTTCTCGAAATAAGTCCATTCCTCTGTCTGATCGGCTGTCATTCTTTCCTGTTTCACTTCAAGTAATTTTCAATGTTTCAGCTCCAACTGCTGACAATATCATTAAATTCCCTTCCAAATGAATGGTTCAGTTAATATGAAAATTTGTAAACTCACCAAACTATTGAAAAAGACGATTTTTGCTTACTGTTCTTAACTTTTTTCAATAAGGCATCTATCATATTGACAGTAAACTTTAAGAGTTTTGAACTTCTAGACAATTGGGCAAATTTAATAGATATCATCTATAGTAAAATAGATAGATGATTTAGAGAGTTGAATATAGACGTGATTATTAACAATACAATCTTTAATTTGGAATATAAACATAAGCACAATTCATTTCATATATTTTTCTGTATAGGTCCAAAACATATACCATAGATTGCTACAAATTCTAGCAATTATTGTTAATCCTTTTCTTCATAATAATAATAATATTGAGATGCTCTAAAGAATTGATAAGTACCTTAAGATTTTAAGATTTTCTTTTTCTTTTGGACAACATAACCTATAAAATACAGATAGATGTCATATAAAAGCTTTCCAGTGCCCCCGAAGTCGTACTTTCATAGACAAAATGGATTTTTCGAAAAGCTAAGTTAGATACTTGGAATCAAAGGGGCTAATAGGAAAGTCCTGTTTACATACGAACGCCAATTCCAGATCAAGCATAAAGAATAAATTTTGATTATTGGTGATTATATTATAATAAAAATTTCAAAAATTTTATAAAATTTGTAGAGTTTAATGAAATTTGTTAAGATGTGGTTAAGATTGGCTTTGTTTTTATTTTGTGGTACAATATGCCAAACCAAGTCTTAAGAAATATTAACAATCTCTCGTCTCACGCTCAAAAGTTAGGGTATTTCCACTTCGTTACGCCTTGGCCTTAGCCGGTCTAAATTTTTATTGGTTTTTAGTGTTGTTTTCGGTTCGGAATTTGTTAATGCGCCACCTGCTAAAATATGTATTCGGTTTGTCGATTAACTTTTGTTCTGTTTTTTTGTTATCGTCTAATTTATAATGTGATCACTTTGTTGCCCTCGCCTGGTTTTCGTATACGCATTATGATTATTGATTTGTTTCAGATATTGTATATAGTATATAAGATATATATATCTTTAATATGCTCCGAATTGCTTGCACAAAAAACACACCATATAAAACCCACCTTATAGCGCTTGTAGGTCATCCAGAGAAGAGGAAAAAATCAATTTTATCAAGGACATGTAATCAAATCGCTTTAAGGATTCGAAGTGTGTGCAACAATTGTCGCATATTTTGTGTGCGTAATTCGAGACGATTACGAAAAGAGTGCTAGGTTTCTGAAACCCCAGACAACTGACTGACTGAGCACAATAACTGCCCCTTAGCCACGGTTCCACAACTGTTCCACGCAGTGGGAATTCAACATACAAAATGAAATGTACATCAAAATAATAATCAAAACAACAAGAGGTACTTGAACCAATATAAGTAGGCATTAGAGTCACATTCAAATTCATATTCATAGTCCCAATCCCAGTTTCAATCCCAATCCCCATCCCAGTTCCCATCCCCATCCCAGTTGCAATCCCATTGACAACCTCATCCTTTGTGCTGCCTTTTACAAGTGGCTGGGGATGACGCTGGGTGTGCTTTGTGTCCTGGTCACATAGCGTATGCTAGACGACAACGGGGTGCTCCGGCACCCAACCGAACCCAAACCGAACCCAATCCAACCCAATCCAACCCAATTGAACCACTGGGCCACCCCATTGAGCGCCGCTTCCACTTGGTTTACCGCGCACATCAACACCCTCAGCTAATTGATGACAAATTATTATGAGCCCTCAACCACCTCCCGCTCCCACTCCACCAGGAACACTCAAGCCTCGCACCCAAAAGCCAAATTTTGATGAATGGTAATGGACATCGAATGGAAATGGTGATGGAAATGGAAGTGAAAATTGTACAAATGAAAATGGAAATGGAAATGAAAATGCAAACTGTGTTTTTGAGCATTGCCATTGACATTGGCTCTGCCTCCGTCTCGGGATTTGGCTATGGCTATGGCTATAGCTATGGCTTTTTTTGGCTGGTTTGGCCAACTGACGTCGACAACTGTCAAATTAGCAAACGAGCAGCCAAACACAATGGGAATTAGGGCCAAAAAATTACATTTTACATACACATTTGGACGAGAGGACAAAACAGCAGCACGAGCCAAGGACGCGACACGTTGCCTGCCTTCATTCAAATTGTGTAATTTTAACGAGGGTTGCTTCTTTAGTTTAGCTCTCCAAATAAGTTTAAACGTGATTGAAATGGCACTCTTCGCCTGTCTAAAAGCATCTGCATAATACATTGTTCACCTCTGACCATTTTAGCCCGTTTTCGCCCACTCCTGAGTGTTATAACTTTGGTGTTTATTATCCAATCGTTCTGAAATTTTTGGGATTGGTTGATAACATTGTTTAAAAATATATATTTTGAAATTCGAACTAGTATGTTAAGAATTGTTGAAAATATAAGCACTTATTTATTTTGGGGGGACCAAATTAGGATGGAAAAAAATTTTGATGCCATTTTCTGCAATGTGTCTATGGGTACCCACATACGAAATTTTATGACTTGCATAAAATTTGTAACTGCTATACATATTTTGTCACTTTACGAGAAAAGGAAAGGGTGTATTGAAATTTTTGGGGAACTCCATTTAACGGTTTCTAAACATGACTCCATTTACCGAATTTGGTAACGATTGCTCTATAAATGCCAAAGTTATGGCCATTTTATCGAAAATCGTTTTTATCGATTATCGGGCGAAAGGGCGTGGCATTCGAAATTTGAAACAAACTCGTGTTGCGTTTGCTCTACACGAATCTTTCTTCCAAGTTTAAAGTCTGTAGCTTTTGTAGCTTCCGAGATCGTCGCGTTCATACAGACAGACAAACGGAAGGACAGACGTACTTATGGACAGACGGACATGTCTATATCGACTCGGCTATTGATGCTGATCACAATTATATATACTTTATTTGCGATATCCTTGATCTTTTGGAAAAGTAAGCACAAAAATTTGCATATTGTATAAACTGCACTGGCAACCCTCGCCACAGGCAACCCCCTTTGTGCCCTGAACATGGCGTGTCAAAGAGACTGCGTGCCACGTTGTGAGCCGAGCTGTTGTTGTTGTTGTTGTTGCATCGCCTGCTGTTGCCTTTTTGACCGTGGCACAATTGAAAATTGGCTCAACTTAGAGTCGGAGTCGGAGTCGGAGTCGGAGTCAGAGTCGGGAGTCGGGAGTTGTAGCTGAATTGTGCTGGGTAATTGGATCCCATGTGCAACTGTTTGCTTTCTGTGCATTGTTTGGCTTTTGTTTGGCCATTTGGGCACTGGGCACAAGTTTAATATGCCGCTGGCACCTCGGGACACAGCTTGAGGTCCCAAATGCACTGTCAAAAGGTTCCATTGATGGATGGCAGGCGGGCAGCAGGCGGCAGGCAGGCGGGCAGGAGTCGGTGAAAGCCCCGTCAATTGGCCCGTCCGTCATGTGACCTTAGGCGCAGTTTAGTCACACTTCAGTTGCCACTCGAAGTCCGTTACAATGTGCCACGCCACGTGCCGCACGGCAAAACAAACGACCCAATCTCGCCCAGATCTTCCAGCCTTCAGCTCTTAGTTGCCAGTTCACAGAGTGCTTAGCTTACAGTTCCCGGTTCTCAGTTCCCAATTCTCGATTCTCGATTCTCGGCTCACCTGAGCGGACCACACACAAATTTCCAGACACTTGGCTAACGGCACTTGGCCCTGGCGCCCCCAACAAACCAAAAAAAACCCAAATAAACCCAAAAAAAAAGGTGTACAAAATATGCGAAGAAAGGTATCGGCTTACGTCTGTGAGAACCTTTTGACATTGGCGTGTGCCTCTGGACGGTGAGTCGAGCGCTTCATATGTCGCATGCCGCATGCCTTCTGCGCGCGGACGTGCATGCAACATGTAGCATGCAACATGCCGCAGCATCGAGCCGTATGCTGATTGCGTTGCACAGTTAGAATTGATTGAAAATTGGTAAACCGCAAATGCAATTGCGGAGCGAATTGCAAATCGAAGATGAAGCCAAAACCGTAGCCGATGTCGATGTCGATGACGAGATGACGATGCCAAAACTGAATGGTTTTTGTTTTGCAGTTTTACACGGTAAAAAACCGAAAACTATAATCCAGTTTGCCCAATACAACAACATAACCTTATTGCCAACATACCGACATGACTTTCTTGCCAGTCTTAAGCACATTGGAGCAAATATGCTTACGATCTGATTTCCTCAACTTACTCTATCTGAGATTTCCTTAGGATTCCTTAACTTTTAACAATTCTAGATAGTAAAACCTCTTACAAAACTTACCGTTCCCAAAAAATAGGCCATTTATAATGCCAAATTCTCCAGTTAAATGTGCTTATCTTAATAGAATTTGGTTTAGCATTTTGGCTACTTTTATTGAACTATCGTCCAATACTGTTAATGTCAAAGTTTATTTTGATATATTGTATCTCACACATTTTATCTTGTTTCATATTTTGTATCTGATAACAAACTATAAATCATCATCATCCATAAAAATATCTCCACCTTTCTGCTTGTTGAATAATGCAACTGATGATAAAATACAAATGTTGCCTATGTTATGACCACCTCACTTTACCGATAAAAGTTTTATTTAGTGGAATAATTTCAAAAATTAACACATTTCAATTATAATTTTACCCGTAGAAATGTGTAAACAATCAAGCTGGACTTTGGTCAGTTTGTCGTCCGTGAAATGTAAAAATACGATTTTATAAACTCAAAAAATAAAAGAGGCAACCCTCATAAAGACCTCTTTGGTGCTTCCAGGATACTTTTTCTAGCTCAATGCTTCTATTCGCGAATAAAAATGACTTCTATCTGAGCTCTTTTAATACTTTTTCTTACCTTAATACTTGATCTTAAATTACCAAAAAAAAAGTCCAAATTTCCATTGAGCTGTCGCTCTCATCATGAGACCCGAAATATTAGGATGTCGTACACCCAAAAATCCCCTTTCAACTTTCACTTCTTTGCTCTATAATTGATCTCCAATGGAGAAAAATAAGTCTGAAATCCATCTAAATTTGAATAGACCTGAACTCAACAAATATCGTTACAGGGTTTGATTTCTTTCTTCAATACATGATGTTCAATTCCCAAAAGTAAGTCTGAACTATCAATGGACTATCCGAGCTAATTATTAGGCACAGAAAACAAAGCACAACCCAATAATTTATATATTTTTTTATTCAATGTCTTATCTCTAATTGCCTATAATACATGTATACTATGTAAAGACTATCTACAATCATCTTGAGGCACAAAATATAAGGTGCAACCCTCGTACATTTAAAAATTTATTTACTGATTTGAATTTCTTACCTCAATACTTAATCTTCAGGTGTTAAGAAATGGTCTGACTTATCGTCAAACAATGGACTATTCGAATTCATCATTAGGTACAATATATAAGGTGTAACCCTTTGGGGTCCTCGGTGGACCAGTGGATAACGCACTGTTCCGCCAAACAGGAGGTGCGGGTTCGAATTCTGCTCATGTCGATAAGCATGACCCTCCACGTAAAAAAAATCTTCAGTGATGAAAGCCAGAAATAATGGAAAATAGTGTTTCAGGCTTTGATCCGATAGGGTTGTTATGGCCATATAATAATAATAAAAATCCTTGTAGACCCAAGCGGATCTTTTCAGAGTAAGTCAACAACAGATCGATCTATAAATTGCCTTTCTTGCCTCTCCCTTAGTTACCTCATAAGCTCCTTTATGTCTTTGGATCGTCCGATTTCTTGCAGTGTAGAACACTTGATCTGGGCGAACGCATGCAAATTGGGCCGCAGGTTCAAAACCAGTAGCCGACGTTGCCGTCTCCATTGTTGTTGTTGCTGTTGTTGTAGTTGTTGCAGTTGTTGCATTTTGTTGCAGTTGCAAGACGCAGCCGCAGTCATTCGGAGTAATTTGGAGCGTTTAACTGGCGACCGAGGGCCACCGACAAATCGATTTCTGCAGCTTGTGGCGCCACAAAGCCATTTACAATAATTTAAAGGCAGCCGCCAAAGGCAGGCCAACAGTAGGTGGTGCCGCTGGTGGTGTCGGCGGTGGTGCTGGCGGCGGTGCTGGCGGTGTTGCCGGTGGCGATTTACAATTGTGACTCAATATTGATTTAAGGACTTGGACTTAACCTTGCGAGTGCAGCCAAACTGAACCCTTGACCTGCGTGGCTGCTGGCTGAAAGGGGTTGGCGGGGGGTTGAGGGGTTGAGCGGAGGAGGGACTGGCGGAAGGACGAAGGAGCTGAGGAACTGAGGGGTTGAGGAGCAGAGCGTATGCGTATAATAAATTTGGTCAACTTCCGTTTGCGCCAGTTTATGGCGGAGTTTTCCAGCTTCCGGTCTCGTGTGTGGGCGACTGTGTGTGACTGTCTGTGTGTGTCTGGGAGTGTGTGTGTCTATGTATCTTCCTAATTTGATAAACACACAATTTAAGCACACAAATTTATCGATTACGGAAATGGCAACGTCCAAAATGGGCAACGGCTGCTGCGACTTGCCGCATTGTGCGCAACAAATTGCCTGTGTAATGGCCAAGGCAGACGTTCTACATGCAACACAAGGCACCCAACCACCCAGCCAACCACCCACATAACACCCATGTTGCCCCAACTTTCCCAACTTGCCCGACTTTCCCGACTTGCAACAAATTAGCCTGACAAAAGCGCATAAAAAACGGCGGCAACAACAACAGAAACTTGTCAATTAGACAGCAAAAGATGCGGCAAACGGAAGCACAACGCATTGCAACCGTTTCCGGTGTGAAAGCATTTTGTCAGCTCAAACACAAAAAAAATGTCCTTGCCATAAGGAACTGAAATTCCCCGACAATAGCTCAAAGGAAGCGTTAGGAATTCAATGGTAAAACCTAAAAAAACAAGTAAAAAATGAATATCGGTTCGCCGAAGACTTTATACCCTTCTTAGATACAGCAAAGAAAACTACTCGTCATCTGCTGCAAGTTAAATTAAATGTGGCAAATTATCCGTGTTCATGAGCAGATTGCTCTAAAATTTGTTGGAAACAGAGGCAAGAAAGAGTTGTAAGTGTATGGAAAAATTAAAGGTTATAGCTTGAAAAATATGGAAAATATAGGCAATTCCAACTTTCAATTGAATGACAACCAGATTGAAACGGAAGAAAGAAGTTTATGTATCAAGTTACGCTGCGGCTAAGAGTCTAAAGACTAGACTGACACACAGATGTACAGACGAACAGACAGAAAGCACCCAATTGATTTCCATATCCCACCTTATCCTTCCTAATAAGACCCCTCCTTCTATGCCTTACGAACTTCATCACAAAGTGCATATACCATTTTCTGCGCAAAGAGTATATGATAAAACGTCAGCACTTGCCACTTGCCGAGCGTATTAAAGTCAGTTCCCCGACATGGATCTATTCTTATGTTAATACCCTCACTAACTGGGGCACTTTTGCTCAATGAGCTGTGAGATGATTAACAAATTATGCAAACCGTTGACAAAGTTAACAACTTTTGTTGCCAAACAAATCGAAGCAGTAAAAAGAAGTTCATCCGTTTTATATTTCTTTTATAGGCCTAACTGAGATTTTTTATGGAGCAAATTATCAAGTTTTAACAACATTTATATACATTTTGTATCTGCATAACAAATATGGATGTCTTTAGCTTCGTAATAGCTTTTTCATTGAATTTCATTTTTTTTTTTTATTGATTTTTGTGGAAAAATTTGTAAATTAACTTTATGGCGGGCAAACATACTAAATTTTGATGTCTCCAACGTGCCCGATGATAGCTTTTCTAACTCGAACTCTGAGGGCTGAGGGCTGAGGGCTGAGGACTATATTTTATATGTCGGCTTATATTCTGAATACATTGACAGTGAGCCATAAATATGGTATTACTTTATCAAAAATATATTTTAATGAAATTCTGTGCAGACTTTGATAATTGGGATATAGATCAAATATTGAAATTTGGGAATGGGTGTATATAAAGTCTATTCATTTTGTGTCATCCAAAATTTTGTTTCATTCTAATATTACCGCAAATTTAAAAATTGTTCAAATATTATGCAGTTCTCTACAAAATTATATATGTTTGTGTATTGATGGGAATGTTTTGAATGTATCCCGAAAATTTCAAAACAATCGGATTATAAATATGGAAGTTATATGATTTAAATTTGTCAAAAGTGCGTCAAAATTGTCAAAGGTGAAAAATTTTGGGCTTATAAGGAAAGCCATAGAGTTTTCTTGAAAATATGTATATTTCAAACATTTGTGTTTAATGCAATTTGATTTTTTGAATCCTAATTTGATTTTTCTTTCTTTCTCTAAATTAGTTATAAATATAAAATATTGTCATTAAACAATTCATTTCCGGCAGTGATTTTTGTAAACTTTGAGAGCATCGTTAACACTTTATAAATCCCTCTTTTGTCGAAATTTCCCAAAGTATACCAAATCCAGATGGCTTAAAAGTCATTGGCGGGTCTCTTGGATTCTCTTACCGATCCTTATGTTTGCACTAAATTTATATAGATAATGCAATTTTCGTATTTTATCATAATTTTATTTCTGCACCGATTCCGGGTCCGGCACTTCTTGCCCAGGTTTCTCAGTCGAAAATCTTAAGCAACTCCATTGGAATTAAGCTTTTACTCGTGCAACAGCTTTAACACATTTCATAAATGATCTGCTATTGTGGGCGTGGCACCGCCTCGACTATAAAAAAACATACAAATATCGCACTAAAAAAGATGAAAATTAAACTCATCAGCGGACGGCAGCCGGCCGCATCCTGTAATGATTAGCCAGAGCTTGGCAGGCACAGCCCGACCGATCTGGGAGGGGCTGGGAGGAGGCGGCGGTGGGAATGAATGGCTAACGAATCGTAATGGCAGTCGAAAAGTTTCGCACGGTCTTCGGGTACTCATAAATTTATGAGTGGCACTCATAAAAAAATTCAAATCGCCGGCAAGAAAAACCGCAACAAATAATCAATTTGTTACAGAGGCGTTATGACCGACAAATCCCAGGATCGGCGAGAAACCAATTCGAATACTCGCTCTACGCACAAAATATCGAACGAACCCTTCACACTTGTGACAAGGACTCCGGCCGGCAGTACGCGCTCCGCCGCCACGTTGGCCACTTCACGCAATCCTCTACCCAGCGTACCCAGTTTACCCAGTGTGTTTCGGCGTGTCGAGTGGCTCGACTCTGGCCAAAATGTTGCACAGTTTATGGGGTTCGATTGGTTTGGTATGGTTTTGGGTTTGAGTTTGCTCGGTTTTGGTTAGGTTTGCACCGAGTCCTCGGGGTTGAGGCGCTGAGAGGCAGCACGAATTGCATTCGCTTAGCCGCCAACCCCATAAATTAAGAGCGAAGCATGCGGCAAACGTTATGCAAAATACGCGTAGCAGACTGCAGCTAAACGTGCTCGACTGGCAGATACCCTGTAAGTGTTAGTAATTGAACTAATGAGTATATATGTGATTTTGAGCTTTATGTTTAGACCATATTTTATTATATCCCAAAAACTATACCTTAATAATTAAACGGAAAAATTAATATACTAATCCCGTTTGAAAAATGGGAAATAAGGGTAAAGACATTATTGGTATGTATGTAGCAGGCAGAATGTATGCATGTAACTTGAGAGACCCCATAAATATATATATATTTTGATCAGCACTAATAGCCGAGTAGATATCGTGCATCTGTCTGTGTGAATGCGTCGATTTCGAGATTATAAAGACACCAAACTTGGCACGATGATCCGTATATACTATACACAGATAAAGTGTTGATAATTTGATGATACCACGCCTTCGCCCGATAATCGAATAAAAATGATTTTCAATAAAATTGGCATAAATTTGGCATTTATAGAGTTATAGATACCAAATTTGGTATATAGGACTATGAATAAAAACTGCAGAATGGAATTTTACAAAATCTTAATACACCCAACCATTTTCACGAAAAGTAACGATTTATATCTTGCAGCAACAATTTTTATGCTAGAGTCATGAAATTTGGTATGTGGATAGACATAGACCATATGCAGAAAGTGGCAACAAAAAGTGTGTGGTTACCCCCTAAATTGAGCACTCTCGATTGCAGCACCCTATCTTGTTAATATGAACGATTCATAAAACATAAACTTTCCATTGAGACACCCTGCTTAATGTTTTGCTTGTTTAACAAGTCAAAGTCTTACACTGGTCAGACTGCCAAGCTAAGCTACTCCATTTGCATGCAATGCGTGCACAGGGTATCAAATGAGATTGTCATAAAAGTAGCGAAAATGCCAAGCGGCATGTAAACAGGCAAAACAAACAGCGGGGTAGATGCCACCAAAACCGTATCCAAATCCACATCCACATCCGCATCCGCACTCGCACTCGCACTCGCATCCGCATTCAAATTGAATTCGAATTCGCCAAGATCTCAGCGACCTCTCGGGGGTTGCAAGTCAATTAGAAACGTTTCGCCCGGACTCGGCGGCCCACTCGAGCAGAGGCAGCGGCGTCTTTCAATGCCCCGCCGCAGCCTTGAGAGTTTCCGAGAGTTTAGGAGAGTCAAAAAAGTCGGGACTTGAGTTTTGAGTCAAAATGCGGCAAATGTTAATAATTTCCAAGTGGTCCGGCAGCAGTTTACACGGAGCACGTTGCGCACTTCCCAGGCCCGGCGTAAAATGCAACAGTTTTTCGAGTGCTCGCAGGACTCGTGTGTCAGCTCGCATTAAGCTCGAGGACCCAACTCGAGTCCTCGAGAAGCACTCGGCCGCACTCGTCGCCACTCGACCAAACAGTCGAACAAAACAAAAGAAAAACAATTTCTTGCGCATTTTTTGCATTTTTTATCGATTGCTCTTTTTGTTTTATTATTATGATTTTTTATATTATTTTCTACACACAATAGATGTCTTAAGACTAGGCACAAAAATGTAAAAAAAAATGGGTTTGAAAAAAAATGTGTTCTTTTGTTTTTTTTTATGTACAAAACATTTACAAAAATTTACAAAAATTTTCTTTAGGCTAAAATTTTTAAATAGTTATTTTAAGAAAAAAAAATGGTCTTATTACATAGATAAACTAGAGATATTCTCTATATACCATATATATACATATGGTATATATATTTGTTTGATGCGAGACATTTACGTGGTTTTTATGCGGTTTGTAAATGCTACAGAACTATCGATAACATAACCGGTAGATTTGATCAAAGCGTAGAAAATTAAAACGAAGAACTGTCTTTTAAACAAATAAATAACAAATAAAAACTTTAAATACTGAACTTGTGTCTTAAAAAGAACGAACTCTTCTTTTGAAAAATACAACTAAAAACTCTGTTCTTCTGTTTGTCACCAATCTCAAGTTTCTACGTCATAAAACAACGGTTAAATGACAATAACAAAAAATAATTGCTTATATGCAAAGCTGTTGCTAATGTGTCAGTTAAGTGATATATCTTATATAGAGCTAAAGTGCCATATATATATTATATAATCTCAAGAACTCAATATTAAACACTTTGTGTTATTATGTAAAATGTCATAGGCAATATTTGCATACAACCAATAATTAACGTTTATAAGCAAAATTATAAACCAGAAACAATTGAAATCTTTAAGAACAAAACAAAATAAAACTTTTTCGATTTTCCATTTTGCAAACAAATTTGCAAGAAAATTCTGTATGCTATGCATAATCGGTTATTTGCAAGAAAATCATAGCATGGTGAGAGCAAAAATCAATGGATTGCTTATAAGCAATTTTCCGAGTGTTTTATATCAAAATTATCAAATAACTATGTCTGACTGCAAGATTTCATGTGTTTTTTTTTTGGCATATAAGTGATATTTGCATATAAGCGATTGTCATATAACCGTTATCTTACCGATTATTAGCTCTCGCTTATCGCAATTATCGATAGTTATCGCAATTACCTATTGACCCCCGCCGCAAAATACCCGCGTAACCGCCATTCTGAGATCCAGCTCGAATGCCAGGACATGCGCCGCGCGCTCATACCTCCAGCGACAGGTCCTCGTCGTCCTCATCCTCCTCGACCTCCACCTCTTGTGCTGCCTGCCCAACTGTGTCCAGTTGTGCCGACGACGACGACGACGCTGGCGGCGGCGGAGGTGGCGGTGTTGCTTTGGCCAAGGCCGACTCCTCGCGACGCGGCGGCGGACTGCCCGGATTGAGCGGTGGACTGGGCGACTGCAAACGCTGGCGACTGCTGCTGCTGCGCTCGTAGTCCGCCTCGCTGTTGGCGCTCTGGCTGGTGGCAGGCGAACGTTCGCGTGGCGCCAACGGTGGCGCATAGTAGCCGCCAAGCATGGGCGCCGCGCCAGGCGGTGGCGGCATGCCGGGCAAAGCCATGCCCGGTGGCATGCGGCTGGGGTACATGTAGGAGGCGGGCAGGGCGGGCTTCTGCAGGGCAGCGGCGGCTGCGGCCTGACGGTAATAGATGTCAATGGCCGAGGGTGGTGCGCCGTGTGGAGCTTGTGCGGCCGCAGCTGCGGCATAGGGCCAGGCACTCAGATAGGGCGTGGCACCGCCATAGAGACGTTGAAAGGCGGCATAATTGCCGGCCTCGGCGAGCAGCTCCAGGCCTACAGCGGTTTGGCGTTTCCATTTGGTTCTGCGCAGGGAGGGAGAAAGAAGAGAGAGGGGTATTAGTGAAAAGGATACATACACATAAGGATACATAATACATAAAAAAAAGGACGAAATGCGGTGGGTAAACTAATCCAATTGCCGCTATTAATCATGCCACAAAGATGCCAACTCATGCTGATGCTGACTGCGCGTGTCCTGGCCGCCCGCGGAGCGAGTGTGTGTGTCTGTGTGCACAGGACTACTTATTCCTGTTTATATTTCGCACTTAATTGTTTTGTCATTTATCTTAGCACTAGGCAAGCTGCCACGCCCACAACTAGGCCTACGCCCACGCAGGCTAGCGCAGGCAGAGTTTGGACCCGACGTAGGCCAAAAGTGAGCTCTAATTGGGCTCTGCGTGAAAAAGAGTCAAGTAGGGATCGCTTTAGTTGTTTTGGCAAATCCTTTAATAGCCGCCAGGCGCCAGCGCCAAAAAAGAAGAGGAAGAAGAAAAGGACAAAGGAAAATCCTATTAAGCCAAACACTCAGCCAGTTGCAGCTGTGAAAATGTTTAGGATCAGAAATTTCCTTTTTTTTTGCTCTGATCTTTAATACACTTTTTTGAAAGTAATAGGATATATGCACAATGTGCTGAAATTTGTAATGCATAGAGAAGGTATTACAGAAGTTAGAAGCAAGAGGATTAAGTGGTAAAACGTGTATAGAATGGGTTAGATCTGTCTGTCCGTCGGTGTGGATGCAAACCATTGCCTGGGCTATTAAGCTATTCTTATGAAACTTAAGATCCAAACGACCATTTGTCAAGTCGCACCTTTATCATAGAACTACCATGTAACTGAAAGTCAATTTTGCCCATATCTGCCATATTTTTAGTACGATTTACTTCAAAATTTAGAGACAATTAGATTTATATATTAACTGTTGTTTCGCTTAGTTTCAAATAGATTAGTCTATGACTATGGCAGTTAAAGATAAATCTCACAATTCCTGCTTACTCCTGTTGTAGAATGTCGAAACGTAACATTTGCCCACAAAATTGAATATTGTGAAGAATATTTGTTTCAGTGCTCTTGGGGCTATTGTATATATAATAGAAAGAAGAATCGAAATCTTCGACGAAAGAGCTCGAAATTTATGGTGAGTCGAACTAAAGCTACCTAATTTGTTTTCATACTCTTTTAAAGATCTTATAATCATTTTTTGCAGAAGTATGTAAGGTATAATAAATACCCAAAAGCCAACAAATGGTAGTACAACTTACTGTTGGAATTGGTTCGAGTCCCCTTTGGGAACAACAAAGATTCAGATTGTTTTAGAATTTTATATCCTTTCTACCTATGACCGGGACTCGAACTCGCACATCTTGCTTGGCGGACCACTGGTCTACCGAGGCCCCTATGTCCCTTAATAAATAAATTCTGAAAAAATCGCAAAAGATTGCTACGCGGAGAGCTACACTATAGTTGTAGAGTCTGAAATCTTTGCTTATTTTTTGGGATTTAGTCGCATGGGAATAAAGCAGGGATAGAGTAACTGTGCGTCGCACATTCTCAATATCCGGTTGAGTGCTTTGGTAGCTGCTGGGCCTATATATGTATGACTCTCATGGATTCTCATGGGTCGACCTCAACTGGCGGCGCTGTTGTTAATGCGCCCGACATGGGCGAAATGTGACAAGTCATTGGGCAATAATTAAAAAAGAAAATAAAATGCTATTAAACGTAATAAGGCAGCGGCTTTTGCAGCTATTTTTAAACAGCAGCCGCAGCCATTAGAAATCGAATTGTATAGCGGATGACGCGAAGTTGCCCCTGATACCGAAACCGATATATCTATAAGAAAAGATATAAGAAAAAACGAAAGACTTAGGCAACAAACTTGCGCCGCAAGTGATGACAGAGACAGAGCCAGTGGGTTGGATGTGTGTTTGGGGTTTTTGGGGGTGTGGGGACAGAAAGAAGAGAGTGGCCAGAGAGGGGGATAGATGGAGAGATGGAAAGAGAGGGAGAGAGAGAGAGAAAAAAGTAAACAACTCATTTAATAAACAGCAAAAGGCATTTTACGACTCTTGCGCAAAATGCAGCAAATTAAGCAATCAGCATAAAAACAAAACGCATAAACAGCGCCAACTTGATTCCGAACCGGTTCGGCCGAGACTAGCCTATATCGCATATATATATATATATGTAGATATATAGCTATATATGGGGGGAATTTAAGCACAGGTACCATCAGCGCACCACCAGCTCACCGGCGCACCACCGGCAGACCATCAGCGCACAGTTACTTTGAGGAGCCATTAAATTGAGTTTTATTGGAAAAGTGCGCGAAGAAATGGGCGGTTCCATAAAAGGCGCTGATTAGCACACACAATTTTCCTATATCCACCGGCTAAATATACCGCTCCTTTCCCCCTGCCTCCGTTTGCCAATTAAGCCCGGCTCAAAGCATTGCCGACATATTTAACTCACCTGCGATTCTGATACCAGGTCTTCACCTGGCAATCGCTTAACTCCAGCTTATTGGCCAACTCCATGCGATCCTGCACACTGAGATACTTCTGGCGCTCGAAGGATTTCTCCAGCGTCTGCAGCTGATGATCCGTAAAGGCGGTGCGGGCCTTGCGCTGTTTCTTGCTCAAGCCCAGACCCAAATGGGCATCACCATTGGCGCCGCCGATGCCATTCTTAAGGCTGCCCTCGCCGTCGTCATCTTTGCCGCCTGAAACAAAAGATATATAGATATATAAATATTAATTATAAATAACAAATTCTAATTGCCCGCAAAACCTCTACCCCCTCTCTCTCTGCATATCACCCGTTTTGATCAGTTTAATTTTATAGCCAAAACACATGCAACTTAGCTAAAAATTTTTAACTTTTTTTGGATTTTTTATTCTTTTTGTAACCCCCCACCCCCTTGTAGACCACACCGCTGTGCTATAATATAAACAAAGTTGCCTTCAAGCTGGCATGCCAATTGCTAATTTGCAATTAAACACTTTATGAACACAAATTGCAACAACAGCAACAACAACAATAACAAGTTAGAGTGCTGTCGAGAGTGCTCGACTGCGGGATACCCTGATCCCAGTCGAGGAATACCTAGCTTTCTAGCTATAAACGCTTAGCAGCCAGGGGACATAATAAATTTTTCACCTGTGACCATTTTAGCCCGTTTCCGGCCACATCTGAGTCTTATACCTTCGGTGTTTATGATCCGATCGTTCTGAAATTTTTACGATTGGTTGATGATATCGTCATAAATATATATTTTGGATTTTAAATCACTATAATAAGGATTATAGAAAATATAAGCACTTATTTCATTTAAGGGGGATCGAATTAGGATGGAAAACAATTTTTGATGTCTCTCTCTGCATGGTTTCACCCACATACCAAATTTCATGACTCTTGTATAGAATTTGTGGCTGCTATATATATTTCGTCACTTTCCGAGAAAATGTAGGGGTGTATCAAAATTGTGGAATTTGGTGTCGATTTCAATGATGCCAAAGTTATGACCATTTTATCGAAAATCGTTTATATCGATTAGCGGGCAAAGGGGGCGTGGCTTCTAAAATTTGAAACAAGCTCGTATGCTATACACAGATCTTCATACCAAGTTTGAAGTCTGTAGCTATTGTAGTTTCCGAGATCGACACGTTCATACAGACGGACGGACAAATGGACATGGCAATATCGACTCCGCTATTAATGCTGATCCAGAATATATGCACTTTATTGGGGTCTGCGACGCCTCCTTCCGCCTGTTACAAACATTCCATCAAAACTATTATACCCTTCTTGCCATTTTTCAAATGGGATCGAGCCGCCAGTGGCTTTTGTTTGTTGGCAACGTGTGAAACGAAGCTTAACAAATCGAACCGCATATCGAAATAGCCATGGATGCCATATGGCATTTGATATCATTGATAAAGTAATTGCCTTACTTTTCTTCTTCTTCTTGTTTTATGGCTTAGAATTCCCAAGCTGCGTGTTTACAGCGCATGCAGCTAGTCGTGCTTTTGGCCCCTTCTACTTTATGGCCCAGAGCAGACTTAGCTTTGATAAGATTAGTTTCAATTAGTTTAAATTAAATGATTATATTGGATTTGCAAAACTTGCATTTCTTTTGTCTTTTCCTGTCGCATTATCGCTTGGCTTGCTTTGGGTGCGGGTTCGGGATTGGGTTTGGGGCTTTGGTTGGGGTTGGGGTTTGATCTTGGCGGTAGCTTGGGCTCCAGCGATTTTACGCTAGTCAAAAGTCAGCATAGCAAAACATTTCCGCAATATATATAACTTTATATATATATCTGCAGGCTTTCCCTGTCACACACACACACACACACACACGCTGTTAACCCTCTGTTGGCTTTGCTATTTTAGCCGTTTTGGCTGTTGCTTTGCTTTTGCATTAGTAATTAAGTGCTTGTGGCTAAACTGTATTAAACATGCTTAAGTGTGCAGACAACAACAACAACAACTACAACAACAACTACAGCAACAACAACAGCAGCAACAACAATTACAACTTCCTTCTACCTGGCTAACTGACTGACTGACGGACTGACTGCCGCAAGTTGGCCAAGTTGTTGCTGTTGTTGCTGTTGTTGTCTGCCTTCGTCTGCATTTAATTGCGCATGGCTGCAACACATTTGCAATTGGCCTTTTTGCATTTTAATTAATGCAACAACAACAACAACAAATACAACAACAATTCATTACATTGTTGCTGTTGGTTTTGCCTTTTGTTGCTAAACGTTTATCAGCATTTTGATAATGTGCACGCCTAAATGCAGTCAGTAACAACAGCAAACAACAACAACTGCAAGCAACAACAACAACAAACAACAACAACTTGTAAATGTTATAATAAAGCTTGCATAACGGTGAAATGAATTGTACATTAACATATAAATAACAATGCATTGTTTCTACGATTTTTACCACTTATTTCCCAAAACAAAATAGCATAAAAACCACAGAAAATGGCACAACGCCAGAACTCCCTGCAAGCAGCTAAAAGAGTTGGACAAGTATGCAGTTACCCTAGCAAAATGAGTTATACAATATGAAATACTCTTATAGAATACCTTTATTATTATTATATGGCCTCATCGGATCACAGCCCGCAGCGCTTCTGTCCTTCACTGAAGATCGTTTTTTACATGGGTGAATTTCAAGTCCTACACCACAAACTAGTCTCTCCCTTCCATAGGATTTTAATATAATACTCTTTTTCAGAAGAGTTTAGGGCTTCTTCTACATGATCTTAAGTGTATTGTATAGTTTTGTCCAGATAACGTGGAGTAGGAATGAGTGAAGCTCGAACCCATATACTATATATAGACTTTATATAGAATATCAATTGAATCCTGGATCCTGTGTTTTCTGCAATCTTAAACATCTCATCTATATGATGCCATCGACACAGTCGTGGTTTAATAGCCACAAAATATACCACCTCCCATCAATCTGGACTCAATATATCCTCCCCAGCAGAAGCATTAGCCGACCACCAGATCGACTGACAATAACCCTTTCTGGCAGATTGTAAAACCCAAGCATTGACATAGACCATTTTGATAATAATCTAGAGTACTTTTTGGTAAAAAGCGAAAGACTTAGGCAACGAACTTGATGTTGAGAAAAGCATGGTGAATTGGTGTGTGTATGTGTGTGAGTGTGTGGCATATATGACCAATTCATACGCTAAAAACTAGAACTAAAACCTATATAACCTTACACAATGTGTTCTAAATACATTCTGAGCAGAGGCATAGCCCATTTTCATAATTTTTCAGGGTGTTTGGCAATAATAAACAAAAGACTTAGGCAACGAACTTTGCTGTTTAGCAGAGTATGCACACAATACGATTTGATGTGTCACAGTGCGTGTGTGTGTGTGTGGGTGGGTAAGTGGCATATATAACAAATATGATCAATCCATACTTTATATACCCTTTCATTAGACTTTCATACGAAATTCCTTTAATTTTTAGACCTTTCTAGAGTATTTTGTGCTAAAAAAACAAAAGACTTAGGCAATGAACTTGCTGTTGAGTGAATGTAAGTGTGTGATAGTGAAACACATGTAACAAATATGACCAATATATACCCTATGAAATGTAGCTATAAGCTATATACCCTTTCACGAGACATACATTTCATTTTCAGATATTTCTAGACCGTTTTGTACTGAAAATCAAAAGACTTAGGCAACGAACTTGCTGATAAGCGAAGCTGGCACCGGACTATGTGACTATAGGGTATTTGACGATAAGATATGTGTCTATAGTGTACGTGACTATAGGGTATGTGACTATAGGGTATGTGACTATAGAGTATGTGACTCCGCTTGGAAGCCAACGTAAAAGTTCAAGTTGAAATTTTGTACTAAAAATCAAAAGACTTAGGCAACGAACTTGATGTTGAGTGAAGCTGGCACCTGATGAGTGTATGGCTATGTGACTATAGGGTATGTGCCTATTGGATATGTGACTATAGGGTATGTGACTAAAGGGTATGTGATTATAGAATATGTGACTGAGGGTATGTGACTGAGGGTATGTGACTCCGCGTGGAAGCCAACGAAAAGTTCAAGTTGAAGTTTAATAAACGCAGGGCAACGCCATGCCACAAAATATCAATTTCAATTAGTGCTGAAAATTATAAGCAAGTAAATTTAGTAAGCCCAAACACTATATAGATATATATTTAGTTTCAAAAACGAAGAAGGAAAGCAAAAACAATCGAGGAGAGAAGAGAAGGGGACAAGCGAGCGGGAGATAAGTAGAAGAAGTGTGATACGTGTGTCTGCATGTCTTGGCGGATTAGCGCACACTTCATTTGACAGACGGCTAAGTTGATGCAGCAGTTAGGGACGCAGGCAATGGATACGTTTGGACACTCGATGTGGCCTGAGCAGGGGGGAAGGCGGGGGACAGAGGTGCAGAGGGGGCAGGTTAGCAGAGTAGCGGCTCGAATCAAGCTTTGGCTCAATTTCAAACAACGTTGCGATGCGAGCATGATTCGAGACGCTCCTCATCGTCATACATAAAAGCCTGTAGGCCCCTGGCCTGAAATGATCCTTTTAGGCCGGGCAGGCCATAGTGACAGCAAGAGACGGGCTGCGAGGGGCAGCAGAGGTGTAGCATGCAACAACAGCAACTGTCGCTCGCACGCGTCTCAAGTGACACGCGAGTGTCACCAAAAATTCCTCGAGCAGAGCAAAAACATAAATTTGAGTTATGCGCACGGTTTTTTGCCCGGGTTTTTGTGCGATCTACAATTAAGCCGTTAAAAGCAACGTTTTGAGGAGGAAGAAGAAGAAAAATTATAATAAAATAAAGGAAAAATAATCTGTTAATTATTTTTTTCTTTCGTTTTTGTTTTTGTTTTGACTGCCTTCAAATCAAAGCTCGCAGCGTGGGCTAAAAAAAACTTGCCACAAATTTTGAAAGAGCCTCTGTCTGCCTGTGTGTGTATATATATGTATGTGTGTGTGTGTGTGTGTGGGCTGCTCATTCTTCTCATTGTTGGCCAACACACACACATTTATGGCTTTTTAAATTTCTTTCGTTTGGCTTGTGTCTCAAATCAAAACATAAAAAACACCAAAAAATTTTCCGTATTGACAGCAACGCGGGGCGCTTTTTCCCTCCCGTCGATAAAGTCAACCCTTCCGTATTATTTCTTTGATTAATTTTAAATTGACTTTGGCACAAGTCCAAAAAATACCATTCTAGCTGTGTGCGTGAAATTGTTAAGATTGTTATACGAAAATTGTCGAGAATTCAATTTAACGCAGCGAATTGATAATTATGTTATATCAAATCGATATAAGACTTTCTACTTATTATTTCAAGATATTTTAAAGAGGATTTTTGAAATTTTAACAAAATTTAAATGTAAAATATTTCAACAAAGGATAATATTCAAATGGTTCCCCCTTTGAAGCTGGGCCTTCCTTTAGAGCTGGACCCCCTTTAGAGCAATGCCCCCATTTTAGACCACATTAGGCAAAAAACGACCTTACTTTCTTGTCAAACGCACATAATGATTGATCTTTAGATTTAATAATAGTGGCGATAACAACCCTATCGGCTCATAGTCTGAAGCACAATTTGTCTTTATTTATGGTCTGCCTTTATTACGTGGGTGGATTCCAAATCCTTCGCCACAACCTAGTTTTTCTAGAGGGGTCATCCTAAGTACATGAGTGGGACTCGAATCGCCACCTCTTGTTTCGCGGGTCAGTTCGCTATCCACTGGTCCACCCAGGCCACTGGTTCTTTAGATTTGGCATAGGATAGAAACTATATTTTACTATCAAAAGCTATAACTTTAACTTTCCAACAAGAATCATAGTTCTTTATTTATGGTTCTTAACTTCTAAAAACGCTTTTAAAATTCCTTCTAAGCCCAATTGACTCAACATAAACGACTTGACTTACTTGCCAAGCGAATATTATGGTAATATTTCCATATAAATTCCATATGATAATGCGCTTAGTATGACATATTATTGCAAAGTTTGTTAATTAGTGTAAACCGCTTTTGACCCTACCCCCACACTGCCCCTCTTCCTCTCACGCCGCCGACCAGCTTTGCGACATTCAACATTTATCGCTTGGCATTGCTTCAATTCGCAATCGTCGCCAGCAAATCAATTTCCAACGCACGTTTACGACTATTTAATAGTAATTTGTCATAATTTGCATAACGTTTAAAAGCGCTTAACAAATAAATAATAAAAATAATAATAATAATAATAATGAAATCGAAATATCAAAAGGCAAAAGGCAAACAGTTAGCAGCAGCAGCTCCAGCAACAAAACGAAAACATTAAAATCAATTAAATTGTTGCATGCAAAATGCTATCAAAAGAGGCGGGCGAAACAGTGGGCGTGGCAGCGCGAAGCAGTGCAGAGTGGGGCTAGGGTTCACATACTGGTTTCGGAGAGCCCGGTCTCGCCCGAGTCAAGGGTAGCGAGCCAAATGACTCGCAGATGTGGATGCAAAAGGCAGCGGACAGAACGGATACGTAAGTATCTCCGGAGGCTGCTCACTCGAATGTGAATAGGCGTATGAGTAGTATCTGTGTCTGCGTTAGTGTGAGTGTGAGTATGAGTGTACTCATAAACATTCAAATAATTAAACACTTTAAATTCTTTTCTCTTTTTTCGCTACTTTGTTGCTAACGATCATTTTTCTCAGCGCAAACGACTGCAATTCCAATTGCAGTGGCGTAGGGCGGGAGGAGTGCTTATACAAGGGGTTGAAAGGGTTAAGCTATAGCTCAAGGGATATTATAAACTTATCGTAAACTATAACTAATCCAATTTCTTCAAAATCTGTTATAAATCAGTCATAAGCTGTAGATAGATGCAAAACTTGCTTACAGCCGATTGCATAAAAAACCGAGCTATGGTTTTTTTTTGATAATCTTTTGAAAGCACATCATGAATATCATACATAACCTACAAATAAGCTCGACAATGTTACATAGATAGTTTCATTTCAAAACAAAAAACGTCTCGGGAGTCGTTCAAATTTGCTTACAGCCGATCAAATTAGTGTAATATCAAATTTATTGATTTTATCAACACAAATTTGCACCTGAGTGGTACTTTTATGTATATTTAACAAATGTCTGGCAGATATATAGATATATCCTATCTAAAGAGGACCCACTTGTCAACCCCTCCTCAAAATATGACAACCGACGCCCCTGCTTTGGCTGTGCAGTGAAAACATTTGCCTCGGAGCACCGCAAATTCAGACCCATTGGCTGACTTTGAGCGGAGCTTTTCCAAAAGTTTTTATTGTTGTTATATTTCTCAAAGTTGGCCGCAAACCGCAGGCCAATAGCAGTTAATACTGTTGTTGTTGTAAATGCAACTACGTTCATTTACAGTTATACACACAAGACGGAAAAATTGAAATGAAAATGAAAGGAAAAAACATTTGGAAAATGTCTAAAAAAAACAGTAGGAAGTAAGCTTTTTAATGTGCTTTGGCTAAGATGAATTTTCAGTTTTAGTCCAAGCTTTGTAATGAGCTTTGTCAAATTAATCCAGCTTATTATCGAATTCTATTCAAAACTAAAAACTTGCATTGTAAGAGAGCTTTCTGAAGCATTCGGAAGTATTCGGTTACATGGAAAAGTTTTAATCAAAACTTTTATAGGAACACTTACAGAACGGGCATAATTATTTATATCAGATTTAAAAACAGAAGCTTTAAATGAACTTTCAGAAAGCTTTTACAGTAAACAATACACTATTAACGACAGCGATTGACCTACCCAAAGCTTAAATTTTAGAAAAACCATCTAAGAATTTTGATAAAATTCAAATTTTATGGAACGTAGATTCAATATTTGAGATATAAAAATCAAATCGAAATTTTGTTAACTTTATCTGCTCAAAAGCGGCTTACATTGCCTATATTTAGATATGTGTCTGAAATATTCAGATTATTCCGAAAGCTCAAGAAACTCTGAGGGCTACGAGAAGCTCTTCTTTCTTTCTTCAAAAGCTTATTTGACGCATAGATTAAGACAGATGTATAGTATAGTATATGAAAAACAACGAGAGAGAGAAAGGAAACAAGATAGTATTATAACTAATATTTGATCAAAAACGTACCGCAATCATCGCTATCGCTATCATCGATGGTGCTTGCCCGATCCCCGATGCTGCTGCCGTTGCCATTGTTGTTATTGTTGTTGCTGCTGCCGTTATTGTTGTTGTTGTTATTGTTGTTATTGCCCATGGTATTGTTATTGTTGTTGTTGTTATTGGTACCCAATGCATGGAATAAAATCGGTGAACGGGAGCCCTCATCATGAGAATCAACATGGCCGCCTGTGCCCAAGAGTGGAGCATTGGAACCATGTCGATGCAGTGCCTCGATGCGTTCCCGCTCGAGCTGCAGCTGATGATGATGCGGATGCGGATGCACATGCGGATGATGGGCCAGCGGATGTTGCGGATGCGCATGTGGATTTAGAGCTTGTTGCTGCTGCTGCTGGAAAGGAATACGAAAGGGAATGGAAAATAATACTTCAATTGCTGGTAGAATATTTAGAGATTAAAGATAAATGCGGGAGATAAAACATATAGACCTATTAATAGACACTTGGCGGAAAGACTGACAAAATAGTTTCCCACATCATTTTGAATTTGTCTGAAACGTTTGTATATTATATGAAAACCATTCCCCGAAACTACCTGAAATTTGGTAAACCTAGTCTATAAAATTACTGCTATTATTGGGTTTTCTTTAGGTTTGCATAAAGTTTAGTATAGAATAATTTTGGATGATTTAAATTTTCAAGTAATATGCTTATATTATCATATTATCTTTCTCGCAAATAAACGCATTCAAACATGCACACTTTGAAAAAGCTTCAATTTAGAACGCTTTCCTTGTTTATATCTAAATAGAATATAATAATATATCTATATATGACATCCATTTTATGGTAGCAAGTCGTAAAATTATGCCTATTAACGGCTCTTAAAGAAAATTGACAAATTGAGTTTGATTGTAGCATGAATATATATAAAAGACTTGGGAAATTGTTAAGCGAATCAAGGTTGGGAGTTGAAAATGATTCTATACTTTAGACTAGCCCCTAATTTTATTATATACATAAATCGGTTCAACGGAGATTTCATACTCTTTTGGACTAATGAGAACTAAGTCTATTTATATATTATATTTATAAAAGTAAGAGAAAATTCAGAATAGGTCATGATTTAAAAACATGGATAACTTCTATGTTTATAAATAGATTTTTTTGAAATTTAGTAGAAATTCAGATAAAATATAAACTTAGGTCCATGTAAAATTTCAATGCACTAAGTGTACAAACATAAGAAATGACTTTCAATTGCATTTCCCTGCCAACCATTCTGTGACTTTTGCGAATTTTCCATGAATACAAACTTCCTTAAAAATAGTTATTTCACTTTGCTTTATTCTATTTTCAACTCTTTCCTTAACCCATTTTCCGATTTTCGATTTTACGAGTTAAGGTTTTTATTATGTTTATTAAATGTTGTCTTTATTTTTTAATTCTAATATTTTATATGTACTTTAGATCTGTAGTCAAATAGTTAAGAATTGGTTTCCGCAAAGCATTCGGAATTTCAACAACTTAAGTATTTCATAGGGTCAAAAACAAGAATGTCCCACTAAAATCTCTTCAAATTTCAAGGAATTATGTAAGTAACATATTTAATGCAATATTTCTTAAAATCGCATGAAAAAAAACTTTCCCGCACCAAGAGGATGCATTTTCTTTTAAAGGTAATCCAAAGGTTGTAATGTTCTAAAGACCAAATTGTCTTACAAATGTCTTACCCTTTGCTAATTGAATAAAAGAGAATCGTATATACAAAAAAAGTTTTTACTACTTATAAAATTATATTATATTATCCTTCTCATATGGGAAAAAATAAAAGTTCAAATCCCACAATTTAAAAATGATCAAATATTCCAAGAGAATTTTTAATTCAAAAATTAAACTAATGAAATGTATTTTTACTTATTCACAAAGCTTTTTAACTGAATTCTTGCTGGTTGGGACATGTTTTCCAACTGGAAAAGTTAAGCTTCAAAATTTTCTTAATATTAGAAATAACAGCACTCGCTGACTTTGACTAATTCAAATAGTATTATTTCTAAAAATTTTCAAAGCTTTATTTATAAACCTTTGACAGCAAAACATTTCTATATTTTTGGCAAATTTCTATCTAATTTAACCTAATTTACGCTAATGATAATATATAACAATTTATCGAAAAAAATGATTTTAACTCAATATGAATGATGTTTATTTATTGGAAAATCTTATCTATATGGTCTAAAGCTGGAATAACGGCGGTGTTTCATTGTTTTTCATTGATTCGCTATGAAAACCTTAACGTTTCATCAGCTCCAAATGGGATAAATAATAGGTAAAACATACTGAAATATTTCTAAAATCAAGCAACAGAACAAAGTTTTCCACAAATTTGGCTTTGTCCCCTCTACTCCCTACTCCCCCTCCTACGCTGCCCGCTCAAACTGAGACAACCGGAAACATAGCTCGATTCTCACAGATTTCGATCACTTTTCGCACTTGTCATTAATTGCCCAATTTGTTACGGAAATGCATTCCGCCCGCCCACACCGGAGGAGTAGGAGACGGAGGAGGGTCACTTACCGTATTCCAAGCACTTGTCGCATGACAATCCTTGCCCAGAGGCGGTGTACCATCCCGCAGTGTTTGCCGCGCGAAGCGTTGCAGATGCGCGTGTGGATGCTGCTGCTGCTGTTGTTGTTGTTGCTGTTGTTGTTGTTGCTGCAGCACCGCATAGTGGCTGGGCGGAAAGTGCGCCAGCAGCGGTGCCACATGATGATACTGTTCCCGTTCCCTTTCCCGCTCCCGTTCCCTTTCACGCTCGAATCGCAGCAGCTGCTGCTGTTGGGCCAAATAATGCTGCAGTGCAGCCTGTTGTTGCTGTTGTTGTTGTTGTTGTTGTTGCTGTGGCACCAGCGGCTGTGGCGAGTGCAGCGGTTGCTGCTGCTGTGACTGCTGGCTCTGAGTTGGCGCTGTCGGCGCATAGCAATCGACGGGCGGACTGGTCGAACTGCGTCCGGCGGCGGCCGCCATGGCAGCTGCAGCGGCTGCGGCGGCAGCAGCGGCGGCGGCGCTGCCAGCCAAAATGTCGGTGATCATGAAACGGGAACGCGGCGCCTGTGTGGCTGTGGGCGATGGCGTCAGGGCGCCCGGTGTGTCCCCAACGGCTGCTGTGGTTGTGGACATTTCCGGTGGCATTGTGGTCATGTGGTGGCGCCGCCGAAGACAAGCAAAAAAAACCAACAAAAAACTGCGACACACAGACACACGCACGCACGCACACACACACACACACACACACACACACACACGGACGCTGCGCTGCTTTCTAAATAGTAATTTTACTAGTTT
>JBANCY010000360.1:0-38048 GCA_037040045.1 Phorticella flavipennis | reverse complement strand
TTATTATTATTATTATTATTATTATTATTATTATTATTATTATTATTATTATTATTATTATTATTATTATTATATGTTCATAACAAGCCCATCGGGTCAAAGCCTGAAGCATTATTTTCCTTTATTTCTGCTTCCTTTACTGCAAAAAGGATGAGAAATATAATATAATTTAATATAGATAAAAGAAAAATAGCATTAGCTAAAAGATCATAAAAACACAGCTTACAAAAGTATATATATTAATGAATTAAAAGTATAATTATTTTCGATATAATCAAATATTTCAAATACTCTTTCCACAACCGTTTGGCAAACGTCCAGTGTTGTAAAATGCGCCAAGTGCCCAGCGATATGTGGCCAATGCAACCGGTGGCACTTATCGCACTTATCGCCCGATAGACGCGGCGTTCCGATAGTCCGCTGCTCGCGCATCGCCAATAAATAATTCGGTTTTAGTGCATTTGGCATACGATTTTTGTACCGTGTTTTTTTTGTAATTGCTTTCCGTTCGCTCTCTCACACACACACACAGCCACACACAGACGCATCAACATAATCAATAATGGTAAGTTTCGAGGCGGAATTTGTTAATAACTTTTAACAATTTGCTGTTGAATCATTGTTGTTGCTGCTGCTGCTGCGGCTGCTGTTGTTGTTGTTGTTGTTTGTGGCATGCTTCATGTGTTTTTTTTGTTTTTGTTTTTGCAGGCAGCTTACACCGAGGATCAGTTGGCTGGTGAGTGTATTGGTGTGTGTGTGTGTGCGAGTGTATGAGTGTGAGTGTGTTGAGTGTGTGTGTGTGCTGTGTGTGTGTCATGATTAATCTGCTATATATATATATATGTGTGTGTGTGTGTGTCGAGTGTGTGTGTGTGTAAGTGGGTGTTGTTTGTGTTGTAAAATGGGCGCAGAAGTTCAAAGTGCCAGCTCAATGCCTGCAAAACCCGCGTCAACGTTGACAAAACAAGTCTGTCTGTGTGTGTGTCAAACTGTAAAACGTTGCCAAAACTGTAAGATGAGTGTGTCTCCAGTGTGTGTGTGTGTGTGTGTTTCAAGTGTGTGTTGTGTGCCTCTGTATGTGTGTGTTACACATCTTCATATGCGGCGCATGAATCATTGATAAAGTCAACACACACATCACAAGCTGTTTGCCAAGCGTTGGCCGCGGTGAACGGAGGGGAGGCGCAACCGCAAAGCGAAAGCAGCCATACGATCGCGCGGCAATGAGTCACACACACGCCACACACACACACGCCACACACACACAGAGCACAGCACACACTCATCTTACAGTTTTGGCAACGTTTTACAGTTTGACAAGCGCTGCACGCAGGACTGTTGCATTCTGTCGCCCGCACAGCTGAGCGCCGCAGCGGCAACTGCAACTCCAACATGCAACTGCAACGCCAGCTGCAGGCGCCGCCAAAAAAACTTATAGAGAGACCTTGTATACCCTGTTGTGTGTGTCTATAGGCAGTGGGGGATATGTGCAACAAGTAGCTCAAAAAGGGTATAATACGTTTGTGCCAAGGCAGAAGAAGGCAACTTTGATCCTACAGATCTTTCCTATATATATTCCCGATCAGAGCAGCAACAGTAGGTAGCGGGGTGTAGGCTCAAGTAGCTTAGCTACAATTCAGTTCAATTTTATACCCTGTAGTCATGACAAATTGGTAAAAAGGGCATATAAGTTTGTGCCAAGACAATAAGAACTCTGATCTCAAACAATATATATATATTCCTGATCAGAGCAGCCACAGTAGGTAGCGGGGTATGTGCAACAAGTAGGTCAGCTTCCTATACCCTGTAGCCATTGAAAATTGTTTAAAAAAGGGTAAAAAAGGTTTGTTTCAAGGTAGAAGAAGGCAACTCCGATCTCATAAACTATATATATTCCTGATCAGTAACAACAGTAGGTAGCGGCGTATGTGCAACAAGTAGCCTAGCTACAATTTAGTGCCTTTTTATACCCTGTAGTCTTAAGAAAACGTTGAAAAGGGCATATAATAAGTTTGTCCCAAAACAGAAGAAGGCAACTCTAATCCCAAACACTATATATATTCCCGATCAGAGCAGCAATGATAGTTAGAGGGGTATATGCAACAAGTAGATCAGCTTGCTATACCCTGTAGCCATTAATAATTCAACAAAATAGTAAACCTAGTTTGCTTAAGGACAGAGGAAACACACTCGGACGCCGTGAGCTATATACATTCTTGATCAGAAGAAACAATAGGTAGTATCTCAGCTCGTTAGACCCGGTGAACCTAGGAAATTCCTAAAAAAAGGCGTTTAATATAATTGTTAAAAGGCAGAAGAAGGCAACTCCGATTCCAGAAAATGTATTCCTGATGAGCACCAAAAATCGAGTTGATTTAGTCATGTGTGTCTGTCTGGGAGCCTCGAACGGTACACTGTACCACCAAACAAGAGGTCCGAGTTCGAGTCCCGCTCATGTCGATAGCCATACATTTCAGCGAAATTTTCAAGCTGGAATGCCAAAATTTGGTAGAGAGCTCCATATATTAATTCTCAGTAATAGGACATTTAATCCTATTCCCCTATAAAACAAAAATATCTAACGCTAGTGCAATTTTCGAAAACCAACCTTAAAGAAGCTATAAACCTATTCTGAAAATTTCATGACGATCGCACAACAACTTTGTAAGATATACGACAATTAATTTTATATTACAAATTGTCTTCTGACAGGGTGTTTCGAATAAAACTTATGAAAACTTCATTATGATCTATCAGCGTATTTCATAGTCGAGCTCCCACGACTATAGCTTTTTCAAATACTTTGTTTTTCAATCTTTTTTAGAAAATGTTGCATGTTTGATGTTTCTATTGCTATTCCCGTACACTGCCACTCTTCACGCACACACGCTTTTTCCTTGAGAGTTGAGCTCTGGCTTGGAACACTGCCGCTCTTCACAACATTTCACTTTATTAGAAGTCCATAACTTCAACTAGAAAGTTCCAATATATTTATCGGTTAAGATCAGTGAAAGTTTAAATGTGATATAACATATGATCTTTCATATTCTATCTTTATTACTATAGTTTTCCGACTAAATCGATAAAAGAGAGATCAAAACGTAATCCGAAAAACATATATAATAGTAGAGCTCGAAAAACACTGATAAGATAAGCGGGAGCTAAGTCCACCCAGACATATGTCCATATCATTGTGGTGCACAATTTAAAAGCCTTATTGCTAAATATAACTAGGTATAATTGAGACTTTACTTCCTTACTTTGTAGCTAAAAACCTTCTTAACTTTTTGGTACTACATTTACATGAATATATCACTTATTATATGGCTCTCATATGATTAAACAGCTCAGATTGCATATTCTATTCAAAAGTATTCTTCACTTACCCAGTACAAAATATATAGACCAAACTGTACAACCTTATGGGGCCTCGGTGGACCAATGGATAGCGCACTGTCCCGCCAAACAAGAGGTGCAAGTTCGAGTCCCACTCATGTCGATAGGCATCAGCAGAAATAAAGACAAATAGTGCTTCAGGCTTTGACCCAGTGGGGTTGTTATGGCCATATAATAAAAATAATAACCTGTAAAATCTAGGTCAAATTATAAAGATTTATATACTATATTTCTCTTCTACTAAATTTAAACCAAGTCGGTTAATTGTATTATATATATCTATAGAAATGAAGTGATAAAAATTTGAGATTCAAATGTTCCAACAACATTTAGAGGCTTAAATGTCAACCGATATCCGAATCGCAAGTTCTAGGTTTTGAAACTCGCTTATATTTCCTACAGGAAATTTATTAAAAGCAGAGAACTATATCATATTGTTTTCATAGGAACTATAATGGGTATAAGAGGGATTGGGCTATAGATCTTTTTGACTATTCCAGATATTTTTATTACTTTTATGAAGCTATAAGTTTTTGAGTTTTACATTTTATATAGTTAAAATCGTTTAACTATAACCCATAGATCCCTTAGGAAAAAAACGCTCTCAAACTGGGTTTTTAATAGGATCACATTCGTTTTCCTATTATATCTTATATTCTCAAATTGATATTCCTTTACTAACCCAAGCTGTGGTCATAACTGCTCTAGAAACAAACGATTCGTTAAACTTGTTGGCTTATGCCAGGGTATCAACACTTCGTGCAAATGTCTGCATTTCTGTGCTCTGCCTGCTGATGTCAACGATTTGGAATGTCTTCAGCTAAATTTTTGTTGTTTTTATAAAGCTTTTGTTTTTCTCCAAAGTTGTTGCAGGGTATCTATAAGTCGTGCTCACTGGGCTACTGCCAGCTTGTTGTGTATTTCGTGTATTTGTCATAACCATTTTGGTTCTCAGCCATTTAAGGTCACTTTTTCTTGGGGACGCGCGATAGGCCCCTCAGCCCCCGCCCCATGTAGTGCCCCTGCAGTGCCACGCCCACCGCCATCTCCTCCACCCGAGGGGGTGGTGCTGCGCACGTTTCAAATGCCTGCAAAACCTTGGGGCAATTCACTCGAAATAAGTTTTTACTGATATTTCCTAGGGGTTTTGATAACTTAATCAAAATCTTTTACAATTGCTTTTCATGCGGCGATAAGTTGTTGTTGTTGTCGGTGTTGTTGTCGTTGCACTGACGTCAGCTCCCTGACCGCATTGTCGCGTCGTCGCGTCGTCGCTTCGTATTGATTTACCTGATTTTTACCTGGTTTAACCTAACCTAAACGAACCGAACTCATCGAACTCGCATCGACGACAAACGCCATTTCCAAAAATGGTCAAAATTCTGTTTGTTGTCAGCTTTTAATGCCATTTTTGGAACACTCGCTGCAGCCGCGCGTGATAACAACAACAACAACAAGAACTCCAAGAACAACGTGGTTATTAACGAAGATTTAATGCCCTAACATATACCATGATATGATTAAGGCCTTTTACAACCCTTTGATTATGCTTTAAGAGCTCAAAGTTTTGACTTGAAAGTGTGCAGGGTATCGAGGAGATTGACTCGAGTTTTACTTTGTGGGGTTTTTTGGAATTTATTAAAAATTCGTATGGCATCTTTTGGTTTCGGATGGAACCCAATTCAGCCAAAGCACTTGGATCGGCAAATAGTGGCCATAACAACCCTATCTGGTCACAGCCTAAAGTACCCATTGGCTTTATTTCTACTTCCTTCATTTGAAAATCTTTTCTACGTGAGTGGATTTCAAATCCTATGCCAAAACCTAGTTTCCATAGGGAAGGGTCATAACCTCGACATGTGTGGGACTCGAACCCACAACCTCTTGATTGGCTGGACAGTGCGTTATCCACTGGTCCACCGAGGCTCACCGACTTTTACCAATTAACCGATCCCAAGAAGCCTTCGTGGAGCAGGGAATAGCGTCATAACCCACCATGGAAGATATCGTGTCAAGAGCATTACCTGTGTTTTCTTCACTCCCAAAATGTTGTTTCCCAATTTATACCCTTATAGACATGGCCCAATAGACACAAAATATCCCAACTCCATCAAACTATCCAAACACACAATATAATGCCCACCACAAAGACAGATTCCAACTGACCCATCCACCAGTAAAACCAATGCAAAAAGTGTTCGTTGAAAGATGCTACTTTTCAAAACCCTAATCTCCACTTAGGGATCTACAGCTCCATATATAAAAGATCATAGCTAAAACCTCAACCTAACTATATACCTTGTTACACCCCATGAGCAAAACCGTATGTAAATATATCAACATTACGGGGCCTCGGTGGACCAGTGCACAGAGGCTGTGGGTTCGAGTCCCACTTATGTACTTAGCATGGCCCTTCTAGGGCAAACTAGGTTAGGACATAAAATCCACCCACGTAAAGGAAAATAATGGTTCAGGCTTTGACCCGATGGGCTTGTTATGGCCATATAATAATAAAGATCAAAGTTTAAAGATATTTCAAAGTTCTACGAACTTTGGATGAATACAGTTTGGTTCCGAGTTCAGTAAATATCACAACAAATGGTTCGGTGCAAGTTGTGGTTCTGCTCTTGACACAATCTGAAACAGTTGGGTTCAGCTTTAGCTACAACTTCCCAGTGCCCAGTCACTGCGTGAGCTCCAAGCGACCCTCAGTTAGAGTATACAAAATGTTGCCGCAGCAGTCGGTGTCGGTGCAATATGTTGCAGCCTCGTAGCTGGCTCAGTAGCAGGCCTTGCCGCCAGTCAAACGGTTCACTCCACTCCAGTCCAGTCCAGTTGCACCACACCACACCGAACCACATCGCACCACGCCACACCGCACCACACGATGTATTACTACACGGCGCACGTAAAGCCCACATTTGCCACACTCGAAGGTGCGCGCTGGGGTTGGGTGTGGGGCATAGTGGGCGTGGCGGGCGTGATGGGCGTACAAAAAAGAAGAAATTCTAACTAATTTGACAATCCCTTTGTTTCTTTCCATGAAAAACCACAGAGTTCCAGGAGGCCTTCAATCTATTCGATAATCGCGGCGATGGCAAGATCCAGCTGAGCCAGGTGGGCGAGTGCCTGCGGGCCCTCGGGCAGAATCCCACCGAGTCGGATGTGAAGAAGTGCACGCACCAGCTGAAGCCCGATGAGCGCATCTCGTTCGAGGTCTTTCTGCCCATATACCAGGCCATCTCGAAGGCCCGTTCCGGTGATACGGCCGATGATTTCATCGAGGGTCTGCGTCATTTTGACAAGGATGCCAGCGGTTATATCTCATCGGCCGAGCTGCGCCATCTGTTGACCACGCTGGGCGAGAAGCTGACGGATGAGGAGGTCGAGCAGCTGCTGGCCAACATGGAGGATCAGCAGGGCAATATTAACTACGAGGAGTTTGTGCGCATGGTGATGAGCGGTTAGAGCTGAGGAGGAGGATGTTTCCAACAACAACAACAACAACATCAATAACAAGAAGAAGAAGAAGAACATCATCTATAAGGAACAGCCAATAACAGTCATCTGCCATGTTCATTCCGCCAAAAAGTAGAACTCCAATTCCAATTCCAACATAATCCTCCATATATTTATATTTTTATTTTTGAATTAGTGAAAGATATATAAAAATTTTGTTCGATTTGTAGATTTTGATGCATTTCTATATTAATTTTCTAATTTTCAAGGAGATTTCATTAAGACGACCCCCAACACACCCAACCAATTTGAGGTCGTAACAAGCGTATTATTCTAAAATGTATTGGAAAATCGAGACTATTTGAAATTCTATTATATACACAATCTATATACTTTTTTTTTTTTTTGTACTACATAAACATACCTTGTGTGGGACCTATGTACATGGGACACAAATCTTTAACGAGTATCGAGTAACAAGTATTTCTAAATTAATAATTTAATATATAACTTTAAAGATTTGCACTTGAAAGGCGCATTTTTTGATGTTTTACACACATGCTCATATATATATATATATATATATATATATATATATATCTGTGTGTGTGTGTTTCTTTTTTTTTAAATAATTTAATAATGTATTTAATAAATAAAAGAAAATGCAAGTAGATCTTTTGTACAAAAGAAACGTACTTAAAACGAGTTATTAAATATATATCAGAAAATTGAATAGAAATTTGTGTTTCAAATTGCGCGCCAAGCTGTGTTGTATCAAAGAGCTTTGTAGTGGCGCATGAGGCAAAAGTAAGTACATCAGCTTACTTAACTGTAAAATTAATGCTTGTAGATCTTAAAACGAGCTATGAAATATAGAACAAATAATTAAAAACTTTTTCCGATTGTTTTAAGCCGCGCGCCCTACTGAGTTATAGCAGTGAGCTTTGAAGTGGCGCGTAAGGAGGCATAAGCGGCTTAAACAGTTGTAATTTTCAAACACTAAAGCTAAATCCCTAAAACTGGCCGAATTCAGTACATAAGTAAGTTTACTTAATTGAAAATGAATGCTTGTAGATCTTTTGTGCAAAAGAAAGCTACTTGAAATGATTTATAAAATATAGAAATATGAAAATTGTGTTTAAATTGCTTCAATTTGCGCGCCAAGCTGTGCTATAGCAATGAGCCTCAAAGTGGCACGCAAGGCTTAAGCGGTGCAAGCAGCAGTGCTGGAAAATGCACTAAGGCCAACCGAAGTAAATGCATAAGTTAACTTAATTTTAAAATTACAAATTTACTTAAAACGGATTATTTTATATATATCATAAATTTGAAGAAATGAAATAGTGTTTTAAATTGTTTCAAATTGCGCGGGTAGTTGTGCTATAGCAATAAGCTTTAAAGTGGCTAAACAGCCAAAAGCGGTTCAAAAAGCAGTACTGGAAAATGACTACTGCTTGAACCGCTTAAGCTGACAAAAGTAAGGGCATTAGTAAGTTTACTTAATTGTGAAATTTATGTTAGTAAACTTAGTATATATTTTCAATTAAAAACACAATACAAGTTAACTAATTTAGGCTTTTGTTTGTGTTAAAACTCACGCGCCAAGCTTAACCGCTTGTGTTGTAGCAGCCAGCTTTGGAGCGTAACTTTCCCTTTCACAACAGTGCTGCCATTTTTAGTAGTTTTTTAATTGCTGCAGTAAACATGCACACTGCTGCTGCGCCCAGTTTATAGAAATAAACAAAAGCCAACATGTTTTATTTAGTTTAAGCTTCAAGCAAACGACACAGTGCCGAGCTGCATTCCTTAATTAGTGCTTAAGCGTTGTTTACATTCTGCTGGCTTCTTTTGTTGTGTTCCCTACCCCCCCGCCATGCCCAAAGTGGAGAATGCAGTCGCCCTGCTGCCCGGCGGCGCGGGTGAACCCAGTTCGCCCGTCCAAAAGGTGTGGAAACCCGAATGTAAGTTAAGATTTGTGGACATATTGGGCCAGTATTTAATGAGTTTTCCTTTGTAGTGTATAAAATACAATTGGATGCACCGGCGCCGCATCCGGTGCATTGCCAGCGCAACCTGCCCGTGCCGCCGGCCAGCAACAATGCCGCGGCGGTGGCGGAGCACAACCAGGCGGTGCGCCTGTATGGCCAGGAGTACCACGGGGTCATGGGTCATCAGGAGGCGGAGAAGCTGCTGCTGAAGGCAACGGATGGCAGCTACCTGGTCAGACGCAGCCCCCAGACGGATGGCTATTACACCCTGAGCGTGCGCTTCAACAAACGCACCAAACATTACAAGGTGAAAACCCCCACTGAGTCATTCGAAAAGTCTACGTTTGGCGATGAGACAGTTCACTTTTTGGGGAATTCCATATATGTTTGAGGCGACGAGGCAAACCCAAATTGGAGACAAATTCTAGGAACGTGACTCAGCAATTGACATTGAAGCAGAGACGTACGAGGAAATGTTAATGGGAATTGAACGATGATAAGAAGAGATGAGAGAAGATCAAGGGAATATACGTGAAGGAGATAGAGGAAGGACTGAAACGATTTATGGAATGACAGGTTTATGAATGGAAGCTAAATATAAGAAGAAAGGCTATATTAGGAGTTGGAGAAGGGAGGAAGCAAAGACCACACTATGAGGAGGGATCAATGAAAGAGTGAAACTTGTAGAGAATAGATGAAAGGCTCTCAAAAAGTATTTGGAGAAGAGAGAAAGGAATGTATTCATTACCTTAATGTAATACAAAATAAATTAAGGAATCTTCGGAGAGAACATACTATATAGGAGGGAACAATGTAAGAGCGAAACTTATTGTAATATGAAATAAGATCCAGGGAATATAAGTGGATGAGATAGAGTAATGTCTAAAACAGGCTTATGAATGGCAGCTAAATGTAAGATGTAAGGCTGTTGTAAGAGTTCGAGAAGAGACGAAGGAGAGACCACACTATGAGGTGGGATCAGTGAAATAGCGAAACTTATAGAGAATAGATGAAAGGCTCTCAAATAGTCGTTAGAGAAGAGAGAAAGGAATGTATTTTATAATAATTTGAGAGGGACCCACAGAATTTTGGAGTGTTCAATAAAAGACCAAAACCTTTAGAGAATAGACAACAAAAGGCTGTAGTATAAGTTGGGGAAAAGAGAAAGGAATGTTAATGGATCACAGAGACCCCACAATGTTGTCGGAATATATGAAAGATCGCAACTTGTAGATAACAATTTAACAGACAATCATATAATTATAGCTAGACACAGATGCATCTATGAATCATCTTGGAAACAGATGAGTGAATGCTTTAATGAATGTATAGTATATGTAATTTAATAGCAAACCAATCAGTAAATCCATTAATGCATCTGAAATGGAAATACCCCGTATTTCCGCACATCTTCTGAAAAGTCAACAGCTTGGCCAGAAATATATCATTTCTATGCCTCATGCATAGCTCAACTTATTGGAAAATATTCATTTTAAGAACTCCAGAATGTAATCTGTATTCTAAACCCCTTAAACTATAAGTTTCATATATCATTATGATTTCAAGTATAAGTCTTAAGACTTCTCATTTTCATAACATAAAAACAGTCTGTTTTGATTACGATTTGTTCCAAAGATTTAAAGGATCATCAGGAATCATACACTTTGTTGATAGCAAACCTACAAATATGCCAGTCAATCCTTTTTTCGCATTCCATCCTAATCCTCTTAACCTTTAAGCTTAAAAGCCCCCAAAGTTGATATTAGATCTCCCCATTTTCATGACTCAAAAACAGGATCTGTTTGGAATACGACTTGCTCCATTTGACGTTTGATTTTAATCCTTCCTTTCCTTTTCCAGGTCTTCTACAAACAAGGACATGGCCACTATCTGCGGGAGCACGACAAGCACTATGAGACGGTGCATGAAATGGTTGCCGATGGCCTGATCAATTTCCATATGCAGCTCCATGCCAGTCCCATCATCCAGCAGATCAATCAGCAGACCAAGAACTGTTATCAGCAAAGTCCCTACATGACCCTCAATCGTCGCAAATTGCGTGCCCTGTCCAATGAGCTGGGCAAGAGTGGGGGCAGTACGACGGGAGATGATTGTGATGCCCTGCCTAGTCCAGCGATTGCCGCGGAGGAGACGCCACCACAGAGTCCGCTTAGTCAGCAGCCCGTGGCACAACCCGATCCCATGCCCCTGGTCTATGAGAAACCACACAACTTCAAGGTGCACACCTTCAAGGGACTCAATTGGTGTGAGTTTTGCGCCAACTTCCTTTGGGGCTTCACCGCGCAGGGAGTCAAGTGCGAGGCCTGCGGCTTTATGGCGCACAACAAATGCTCGGAGCTGGTGCCACCGAAGTGTGTGCCCGATTTGAAGTGCATCCGCGGTGTCTTTGGCACCGATCTGACCACCATGGTGCAGCTGCATCAATGCCACATACCCTTTGTGGTGCGGCGTTGTGTGGAGGAGGTGGAGGCACGCGGCATGCTGCAGGAGGGCATCTACCGTGTCTCGGGCTTTGCGGATGAGATAGATGCGCTCAAGCTGGCACTGGACAGGGATGGCGACAAGACCGACATGTCCGAGTCGGCGTATGGCAATGTCAATGTCATTGCGGGCACACTGAAGCTATATCTGCGACTACTGCCCGTGCCCCTGATAACGTTCCAGGCGTATCCCAGCTTTATGGCGGCAGGACGTGAGTATACTTCTTAGTGTTTTACCTATGAGCTGGGGTATAATGGTTTTTCCCACTTTTAGGTAATGCCAAGAAGACGGAACAGCTGCAGCTCATGTCGGATGCAGTGCGTCGTTTGCCGCCAGCGCATTTCAGCTGCCTGCAATATATGCTGGAGCATCTCAAGCGGTTTGTTACTTAAAATTATATAATTATAACCTGATTCCAATTGAAAAATGGGAAGATGGGTCGATATAATCATGTCTGTCTATCCGTCTGTAGGAACACGCCGATCTCGGGAACTACAAAAGCTACATTCTTCAAACTTGGCATAAAGATCCATGTATAGCATACGTAGTATGAGTTTGTTTCAAATTTTGGATGCCACGCCTCATTCTCCCGATAATCGATATATTCGTTTTTCTATGAAATGGCAAAAACATTTGAATTTATTGAGCGAGAGTAGGGTAATGATTAGAAACTGCAGAATGGAAGTTCCCAAAATTTTGATAAACCCCTCCATTTTTCCGGAAAGTAACAAAATGTGCCTGGCAGCACCATTTTTTATGCTAGAGTTATGAAATTTTGTATGTAGATACCCATAGACCCTATGCAAAAATGGCATTCAAAACTTGTTTAACAACCTTATTCGGTCTTCCCCAAATTGAATAGGTGCTTTTAATTTCTACAATTCTTGTCATAATGATTTGAATTCAAGAATCTATATTCATGACTATGTCATAAAACAATCCTCAAAATTTCATAAAGATCGGATCACAAACATCAATGATATAAGATGTAGAGTTTGCTGGTATGGTGTAAAGCAATGCTGACTGTATTGCACAAGTGGGATTAGGGTATCTCGCAATTAAGCTCACTCGACTGGAGCTTTTTTACTTAGTTTATGTAACGTTTATTAAAATTTTGACCCTATTTTGCAGTGTTGCTTCCCATTATGCGGTTAACAAAATGAATGAGCACAATTTGGCAACGGTATTTGCGCCCACATTGATAGCCACGCCCCAGCATATGACGAATCTTACGGAGGAAATATTTATGCTCTCTTCTTTGATAACAAATTGTGGGATTATCTTTAACGGCAGCAGCAACAGCATCACCAGCTCCTGAAAGTTCCAGTTCCATCTTTCAGCGAGCGAGACAGCAATACATCATTCTACCCTGTCTTATATAGTACATACATCTCACTCTGTCGAATTCGCGTCGAGAAATCCTTAATTATTTTAGCTACTTTTTAGTCAAGCATTTATCTATTACATTTTATATTTATTGAAAACACATTAGTTTTGCCCGCAATTTACCAAATATTTAGATCTTATAATTATTATTATACCATTATAATACGCCTTCCATATAGGTTTAGTGATATACAACAAAATCATATGCTATATGCCTACCAGTTCGATTTGTGAAACAAGTTTTATAACATTTAATGTGCTAGGTTTAACGTACGAATTTATCTAAAGTTTGAAGAAAATTTTCGGTGCACCGAAACTTTAATACCCTTGCAGCTTGTCAAATTATGCGCCTAACTATTATAACTATGGCAGCTATCCATACAGCTAGTTATGATATTTGTGCTTTCTGTTTTAAAACTTTAAAATAACAGAGAGATATATCGAGATAACCCGTCCTTTATACTATAATATACCCATATATCTATATAGAATTTGTGCATAACTATTGTAAACGCAGCAAGGGTATAGATAGTGCATAGTTTTTGGAAAGTGTTTTTGAAATGCAATAAGTATATGTAATATATATATTTATATATAACTTTATATCGAGCAACGATAAGCGATATCACAAATAAAGATATTTTTTAGAATTAAGTCTTAAGTTTTATTTATATTCCAATAATCAAGTCTTATTTTTAATTAGGCATAATTTAGTTATGCACATGGATATTGGACAGAATCTGTGCAAATTGGGAAGTCTCTCCCAATGTATCCAAAGTGGGATTCAGGACTGGATTACATTTCGATATAGCGAATCTTCAATGTGTACTTTATAAGTCAAATTAATTGATATAATACTAACATTTTGCTTTCATTCTATATTATATATGGGTACAACAACCCTATCTGGTCGCAGCCTGAATCACTATCTGCGTCCACGCGTCTCTGGGCGCGCTTTCATTAGTCTTCCGTCACCTGGTCTTGTCCACGCATCTTCGGGGAGTCATCCGTCATATGAGCGATGTTATCCATCCAGCGAAGTCTATCACTTTTAACTCGGCTGATTTCGTCAGTATCACCGTAGAGCTTGTACAACTCGTGATTCCATCTAATGCGATATATATCGCCGATGCAAATCGCACCAGAGATTCTTTCTCTCGAACACTTTGATAGCGACTGCATCAAATGGTGATATAGTTCAGCACTCGACACCGTATAAGATTACTGGAACAATGAGGTATGGTTTGTGTCTCTCGAGGGAGAGCTCTACTTCTCAATTACCCACTGATCCCAAAGTAACACATCTTTTATTTCTTTATATAGTTCATGATTTTGTATGCACTTAAGGAGAGTATGATGTGATCAATACTTGTCGGCTTCTGTCCTCTGGAAAAGTTCCAATTCTGATATATAGGACAGCGACTATTAAATTGGAGTACCAATTCAAATAGATGACAGCTTTTCCGGTTTAAAGTAACTAAAACTGGCATGAAATCTAATATAAATTGAATAGTTTACAATTTGTCATCTGGAATATTCTTATTCATAACCTTGAATTTTGTATCTTATCATAAATTTCTAGGATAGCTGCCTCTCTAGGACATATCTTCTATATAAATACCTTAATTCCAGATACAAAATTAATCAGAATCTACAAATGTTAGTCTTCGGCTTCAATAATCTCCGAGAATAGATAGTTAAAACTAAAAGCTAATAGGTTTGAAGACATATTTGTAATTATCTCGGATAAAGAAGAGATTGCTAGAATCAAAGACTGCAGATTTAGTAATTATGCTGGTGTATATTGTCTTTCTGGGGTTAGAGTATCTCATCCATGAATACTCTCTGCAAACATAAGATGATTTCTCTATTATCAAATTTTGTCAAATTGTTTCTGAATGTAAAATTTCGTATATTGTTTATATTCTGTTAGGAAATTTACATTCTTGCATCTATAATCGAATACCAAAATATTTGGGCATAGGTCTACATAGATGCCTCACATGGAGGGCCTTCCTACTAAGAAAAATTAGGCAAGCTGAGGAGAGGATGAGGCAGCCGTACTCGTTGATAGGGAGGCGCTCCAAGTTGAAACTTACGAGTTACAAAAAGCAAGTCTACAAGGTCATAATCAAGTCAAGCCTGGACATTTGGCATCCAGCTTTGGGGTAAATCTGAAGAAAAATCCTAACGCTCCACATAAGGTGCTCAGGATCCTTTCCAATTCCCATCCATACCACGACAACGCTACGATCTACTCCTAGCTTGGATTCCCGTGGGTCAAATCTGAAAAAATAGCTTAAACTACGTCGCCCAGCTCGAACCACTCTAACCCAACAGGCGATCAACATCCTGGACAAAAGACTAACCAGAAGGAGGCTTAAACCACCCACTGAAGCTCCAGACACAGGAGACCCAACATCACCAAACTTTTGTTTCTATCTAAATTGCTCATTTTCCGATACAAATTTTAATTGTTTCTACCTTTTCCAGTTTCTCTCTAACAAAATAACCTCTGGAAAACTCGTCCATAACTCATATTTCGGATCAAAGTCGGCGACGTCCCTTTGAACATCTCGATTTTCAGTCAATTGGCTTTGTGTTTGCACAAATAACATCAAATTTATTTTCCGTCCATCGAAATCCAAATTTTCTTTAAAATCTCAAATTCGAAAAAGGCTATATGGATAAAGAATCAAGGACAATGGATAGCAAATTGCAATTGGATGGACATGAACGACTTAGCACATTCTGGACATGCGATGAGCTGTTGCCCGCCCTGCCGCAGGTGTCCAAGTTGCGTGAGATCTTCCAGCTGTTCCAGGAGCCGTCCTTTTGCAATACGATCGAAATCACGAAGGTGGCCGATTGTTTGCGAGCAATGGGATTGCATTTTATGGAATCATCGTTGAAGGGTTGCCTCGTGCAGCGCCTGATGAAGTTCCCGCAGGATAAGCCGCCGACAAGGGTCAGTTTCGAGCTGGTGCTATCGATATACTGTGAGTTCGCCAAACTGGAGGATGTGCCCAGTGCGCAGGTGATGATCAACGGATTGCGTTGCTGCGATGTCAACGGTACCGGAAAGCTACCCTACGAACAGCTGCGACGCATCCTGATGAACATCGGCGAACGTCTGAACGAAACGGAGGCAACCAATTTGCTAGATAGCCTTAAGGACGATAACGATATGGTCAATTATATGGATCTTATGAATGCCATGTTCTCTCACAACAAGGAGATTAGAGATAAACTGAACCAATCGCATCAATATCTGGATGCACTGGGTCAGAATGCCGGTCACATGGATATGCAGAAGCGCGATGAGTTTATCCGTTCATTGCGCGCTATGGACTCCAGTAAATCCGGTTATGTAGCCGCCGACAAGCTAATACAGTTGCTCAACCACCATGGAGATCGCTTTACTATATCCGAGCTATCGACCCTGACGCGCGGCATGATCAACGCAAAGAAACAGGTTGACTATCGCATGCTCCTGCGCCTCATTATGAACGAGTAGCCCCGGCGCCGGACCCGGACCCGGAGCCGGAGCTGGAGCTGGAGTTGGAGCTAGAGTTTTGCGCCCATTCAATTAGTTGAACATTTCTTTCAAATCCCAACAAAACTCTATATATATGTATATGTTTAGCCCCATATATAGACTGCCGATGTACATATATATATGTAAAAAAAATGCAGGAGATTTGATATTAAATTTTCAGTATAAAATTGGCAGACGAGACACATGCGCACATCGCATCGCAGTTTGGTAAATCTATTCAATATGGTACAAATGGTTTATATATTTATTATAAAAATTATCACAACTTACGGAAAATTTGTTTTTATTTAAATATTGGAAGGTAGATTAAACAGATGGAACTCTCTCTATCTATATCTCTTCTTAAACGCCTTCCTGACGGGTGCCATGAAAGCTGGTGACTCCGGCTTATAGTTGCGTTTGTATAATCTGAAAATTTCATTATTTTACAGGCTTTCGAACTTATTTCCAACTTGAGAAGTTTTTTCCAGATCTCGTTAAGTCCAAAACTCGTCTAAATCGAAAAAATTTGAATCCCCTTGGCATTTCGAATTATTGGGATTCGACTGTGTATATTTTTGATCCAATACAATAAAAGTTTATATAAAAAAGGACAAAAAATAAATGATTTGCTGTTTTTATCACTCTTCTCTTTTTATAATCATTTTTAATCATAGTTTTTGGTTCTTTAATGTTCTTGGATTTTCTTCCTCCCCCTAATGGACAAGCCAGTTCCGCAACCAAGCAAAGCGCCATCTATGTCTCAATTTGCAGCGTATAACAGTTATAAAAACTCTGGCAGTCTGGCAGCACCGTGCGTAACGGTCTTTTTGGTAACTGCTGGAAACATTTCTATGAAATCCCTCAAATAACACTCAATTTTTGAATTTCGATTATGCATTTTATTAAAAATATTACACTTTTTTCGCATCTCAAGGAAACTTATGGCATAGCCTTTAAAATCAAATCGATTACACTTTTCGCAGATATATCGTATGTATACATACATATAGATTACAGTTTATTATATTTTGATTAAGTACATAAAGATCCATCTCTAAGACTAGATTTAAAAAAAAAATTGTGGTTTTACTATAGCTAAATTTATAATTAATAGCTAAATACCATCTGGATTGGGCTGTTCTACAGGGTGTTCAGACAGCAAAAAAAAAGATTTCTTTGTGTTCTTTGATTTATTTTGGCTGACGTGGACAACAGTGGCTAAAAATCCTCCAACGATTTCAAGTATATTAGAAATATGACTAGAATAAACAGATCCAAAAGTGGTAAAAGTCTTGATACTTTTCCCTGTTTCATAAAAGCTCAGTTTTCGAATCTGAGTTAAAGCTACAACAACTTTGTAAAGCTTAATGGATTGTTTTATAATGCTACTCCAATTGGACTCGACTTTTCTTTATTCTGGAGAGAGAGGGAGAGTTGAAGAAAGAGAGAGAGAGAGATGGGAGATGGGTCTTTCTTTCTCTCTTTTGTTACTCTTTTTTCTGCTCTTCTTTCTCATTTACTTCTTCACTTTGGCTTTTCTCATTTCTTATTTTCTCTTATTCCTTTTTTTCTCTCAATTTGCATCTGTTTTACTCACTTTTGACTTACTTTTCAATCCCACACTCGCTCTCACGTTCCCTTTCCCTTTCCCTTTCCCATTCTCATTTCGAATCTCACTCTCTGATTCTCCTTTTCTCCTTTTTTCTTACTTTCACTTTCTCCTTCTCACATTCTTTCCTTCTTTCCTTTTCTCCTTTTCATCCTCTTTCCTTCTCTTTTCCTCTCTTTTACTTCTACTCTCCTTCTCACATTCTTTCCTTTTCTTCTTCTCGTCCTCTTTCCATCCGCTCTTTCTCACCTACTCTCATTCTCTTCTCTTCTCATCTCCTCTCCTCCCTCATTCTCTCTCTTGCTCTCTATCTCTCTCATTCTCTTCCTATCTATTTCTGTCGCTGTGTCCTCCCCTTAGCTGGATTTAATCCTTCCAAAGTTGTTTGACAAAGTCTCTTCATACTCCTCCAAGGAGATAAATCTTCTTCACACTCCTCCATCTCCTCTCCGAATTCTCCAAATCTAAGCAAAAAATGGAATTCTTAAAAATTGTTTCTTCAAGGAGTTGCCTGTCCACGCCACTGGCTCCGCTGCAGCATTTACTGTGCCACATGGTAGTTCCCCGGATGTCAGACATCCTCGCTGGATGCCAAGCTGCCGCCGCTGGAGGTCAGTTCCAGCTTGATGTGGCTGCCGCTCGACGTGGGCTGGTTGTTGTTGTTGTGGTTGTGGATGCGTTCCTCACACTGGGCATGTGCCTGAGCTTGGACTTGAGCCTGGACCTGCGCTTGAGCCTGCGCCTGGGCTTGGGCCTGGGCCTGGGCCTGGGCGGCAAAGCTGCGCACCTGCAGGAAGAGTCCGCCGTTGTTGAGCAGGCGAGCCTGATGCTCCTGTGCCTTGGCACGCAGACAGGCAATGGAATTGTTTCTGCAAGTGGAAACGGAGGGCAGGAGCAGATTTAGTCATAGGGATCTCTCCGGCACCCTTTTCGAACTCACCTGAACGCATCGGGATCATGCTCCATGAGCGCTGCTGCTGCTGCCGCTGCGGACAGGTGATGCGCATGCAGCGCGGGATGCGGCAAGGCTGCACCAGCGGCTGCTGCTCCCGTCGGTTGTTGTTGCTGTTGTTGTTGTTGTTGGGCAGCTGCTGCCGCCGCAGCCACCGCCGTGTTCATAATCAAATGGAAATCCTTGCTGGAGGCGGCGGCGCCAGCGCCCGCTGCATTTGCCGCATCCAAAAGCGGATGATAACTGGGCGTGGTGGTGGCATAATGCGGCGTTGGTTGCGGCTGCTGCTGATGTTGTTGTTGTTGTTGCTGCTGCTGCTGCTGATGTTGCAGCAATTGTGTGTGCTGCGGCGACGGCGAACTGAGCTCAATGTGCGGCGAATTGGAGCTGTTCGTGGTGGCGCCCGTTGGTGTTGTTGCCGCCGATGAGGCAGCTGCATAGCCGCTGCTGCCGTGCGGCGTTGTCGATGTTGGCGGCGCCGTGGAGGCCGTCGTGGGGCAGCTGCTGGGCGCCGGGCTGACAACGTTCAGGGATTCCGTGGAGGAGCTCAAGGCGCGCGAGTGCGAGCGCAGCTCATCCGAATGGGCGGACTTGGAGCCAGCGGAGTCCTCATGATCGCTAACGCCGGAGTCGTCCTTGAGAGCGGATTGGGCTTCAATCGATTTGCGATGCATGCCTGGGCGGGAAGAAGGGAATGGAAGGGAGAGAAAGATATATTAACTTCTCATTGACGAAATTTGATAAGATGATTGTGTGATGGGGCCTTGAGTGAGTGGCGGACGATGGGAAATGAAAAGTTATTGGATGAGTGACAAAACAAGATGGGAGAGGAATACGGATAAAATTGAAATTTCCGATATTTTTGGACTGTCGTGTCACTTGAGGTGACTAATTAGATTCCCAACTGATGTAACTTTGCTTGATCTGCTACGATTACTCTCCGGGAAATACTCTGGGAAATATGAACAAATCCGACGTTTAAGACGTTTAAGTTTATCATATAGTGTTCCGATCTTTATGAAATTGGGTAGAGCGATAGATTGTAAGGAATTTAATATGATTATGAGCTTTTCATTATATAGCTGGAACAACTTGGAAAATATGAGAAAAAAAAACTTTCAATAACATGGCTGCTATATGATAGAGTCTGAGGAAATTTGGCAAATCGATAGAAACTAAAGCATATAACTGTTACTAAAATTTCCTCACAATAGTTTGAAAAATATAGGAAATATAGGCAAAGCCGATTTTTAATTATATGACAGCTATATAGTATAAAGAATTGATCTTTATGAAAATTGGTGGAATGATAGTTAGTAAGAAATTTTTAACTGTTTGTCGATTTTTCAACAAATAACTTAAAAAACATTGGAAATAATGGCAAAAACGAACATTTACTCGTATAGCTGCCTTTATGATATAGTGCAGAGTCTTTATAAAAGAAGGATACTTAAGTGTTTTTTAAGATAGCTAAAAAACATTGCTTACATACAGAGGGACAGGCGTATAAACAGATGATTTCTTCTTACCACCTGATCTCTTATGGGGCTCTAAGACGCTTCCTTCAGGGCACTACAAGCTTCTGAACAAAGAAGTTATACCATTTTTTCGAAAAGAGTTGAAAATCTTTATAATTTGTAAGCATTTTACAAATTTCAAAAAATGTTTGATGTCATTATAATTTGTATAATACTTTGAAATTGACATAACCCAACTTATAGCTTATGGCTATAAAAGGTTAACCGGTTATTATATTATAATATTAATAAATTGATTTAATAACCAGAGGGGTCTATTAGAACAGCTGTTGTGGAGCAAATCCTGAGAGCAGATGTCGGCACATAAAGGAGAAACTTTTCTCCCCTCCGCAGGAATATGGAGAGAACAGGCGATTTGGCTTATTGTGGATATTAACCGACTCTGAAGGAGAAGGAGAAGAAGAAGAACAATTGCCAACTAATTTGACATTCCACGTACTTAATTAAAATCAATCTAAATATTTCGATATTTATGCGTGACCCAAAACTCCGAGGCTGAGCCGTTAAGCCACTTAAGAACTACTTGGAAATTAATTTGCGAATACACCCAGAGCATTATGAGTGCCAGTAAGGAGGGGTGGAACGGGGGGTAGATGGGTGTGGCTGGGGGGTTATAACAAGTGCCAATAAAACCAGCCACACCCGGAAAGTCTTTCCGAAACTTACAAACAATGGGCATAGATAAACGATAAATGCCAAATTAAAGCAGAACTCTGTCATCATTATATAGAAGGTCTAGCATTTCAGAAGGTCACCCTGCACCCTGCAGCCGGAGGCCTTACTTCCTGCACCCTTCAGTTCCGGGAGACTTTAGACCTGGCGAGTTTGTCGCGTGTGCATTTTGCATTTTATTAAGCGATTATTAACAAATAAAAGCCGAAACCACCACCTCGATATGTACGGAGATCCGTCAGTCCGACTGTCCGTCCGTCTGTCAGCCATCCTTTTGAGCACCCTCCCGTGTTCCATCTATCTCTCACTTTGCGCTAATCCGCAAAGTCATTTGCCGTAGCCAAAGAAATGTGCGCAACATATGACCGAAAAAAGATGATATACCCTGTCCGACCCAGTCCGTCTGTGTGCCCCTGCCCCTGCCTCTTCCCTGCACGCCAAATATGTTCGCTTTTGGACAAAAACCGAGAAAGCTATATCATTTTATAATCCCCGAGCTGCTGCCCTTTGTCTCGTTCAAAATTCAATTAAAGTTGCCTCAGCTCAATTTCGGTTTCGGTTCGATTTGGTTTGGGGTTTTTTGACATTTTTTTTTGGGGGGATTGGGTATATAGGATATATAGAGTTCTTTTGTTCATGCATAGAGTTGATAGTTTTCGATATGATTGTTGCATTTACATTTTTGTTCCATACCTAGTAGCCAGGGTGCCACCGCATCATTATCCTTGGCCGATTTCAATATGGTCTCGGGCAAGGGCAGAGAATGCCGCACCATCGCACCATATAGACCATATTCGGCCATTATAGTGCTGCCGCCCCAGACCTTTTCCGTTTTACGCCATTTGGCGCGACGATTCTGGAACCAGACCTGAAAATATATAGATAGTTTTAGAGATAAGTAAAGAAAGCTTGAGAAAACTTTGGGCTACAGAGAGTTAAGGAGAATTAAAGAAAGTTTGGGAAAACTTCAGATTTAAAAAGTTAAGAAACCCTATAGAAAGTTTGAGAACATTTGAGATCAAGTTAAAATTTTTACTTGCCATTTGAATATGGTATAGAACTATTTATCTATATCCATAAGGCCTAAAATCCATATGACGTGCAAGAAAAATCATATGATAAAGGTGGCATTATTTTGGCTTTAAGATCTTAATTATCGTCGAAGTCGAAGACAGCAAGAAGTATAGTAACCATATGCTGGATGATGCAGAGTATAGAGAAGTTGCTGTTGAGATTTTTCGAAAGTTTTTTAGAAAGTTGTCCATTTTAGCCTTTTCAGTTACTTTTTTGGCATAACTCTTACGTTTATGTTCCGATATTTATGAAATTTGTGGGATAGTTTCATAATTTAGTCTTATGATCCTTAAAAAATTTTCATTTTCCCCCTGTAGAAAATACAATCCATACGATAGAGAAGGTCAAGAGGAGAAAGAAATATTATAAATGGCAAATGGTAAAAAGTTAGATCTGTAAATTTTGAAATAAACGGATGATAAATATGGTAGTTATACACTAAAGAATGTGAATTTGCACCTGATGAGTCGATGGGAGATGAAATGCTGACTTAAGCATAGGTTCCTTGGATTAATTAGTATTATGTGATTGATACCTTATTGCAAAGCTGGGATTTGAGTATTGGGCATAAGTTCTATAGGTGACCCCAGTGACCCCATCAAACAAGAGGTGTGGGTTCGAGTCTCACTCATGTCGAAGGCATTACCTTCCTAGGAGCAATTAGGTTGTTACGAAGGATTTGAAATCCCCCGACGTAAAAAACATCTTACAGGAAGGAAACAGAAATAAAGGCAAAAAGTGCTTCAGGCTGTTACCCGATTGGGTAGTTATAGCCTTATAAGAACTAGACTCATGAGCTCTTTCTGATTAATCACTCTAATCTTAAACTACCCCATAAGCTACTCGTTTCTAAGTCGTTAATAAAAGATATTTGGACCTATGGAATATAGCTTTGGGGCACTGCCAGTTAGAGCAACAGACTTATAATACAACGGTTCCAAAACTAAGTATTGGATATGACGCCCATCTACAAAAATATTTCAGTTAAAACAAATCTACAAGTTCCATGGAATGCCTATAAATGCTATCTTGAACTTTTAGCAGATCCTGAAACTCATTTAAAGCGGTTCTAGAATATATAGTACTATATATATCTAAAATTCTAGAGGTTATGTTCACAGCCAACTTGCGATTTATGTGTTGAACTCAAAAGGATAATGCAGAGCCCGTGCGGGGTTAACTGTCTTTATGATGCCAGCATATGGAGTTGGCTAACCATGTTTAGCTTTCGACCATATTTCCACGGTTGGCTGGGTTGGTCCAGTTGGAAAACTTGGTCCAGTTGGTCCAGTTGGTCCATTGGTCATTGGCCGTTTGCTGATGCCTTCGAAATGCGATGCAAATTGCGAATTATTAAATAAAAAACTCGTTGAAATTGGAAAAATGTAAATGGGAATCGCTTACGAAATGCTAATACAGTCCGGCAATAAAGAGCTTTTAGCACCCACATGAAGGACCCGGGAGGAGCTCTAAAGCTAGCGATGACAGCATTGGAGTGTGACCAGGGAGCATGATGAGCACGCTCTGAGCAGCGGCTGAGGGGGGCACAAGGACACAAGGACACAAGGACACTCACACATAATGGCAAATAATATACATATTCGCATATAAGTGACCAAATTAGATTATCTTCCAAAACATTAAACCGATTTCCATGAGCTTGAGGGAGAGAGGTCGGTTTTCGAGGGACGTTGACAATAATAAGAAAACATTAAATGTTGATCACAAAAGCAAAATGCGGACAACAACAGCAACAACAGCAACAACAACAACAACTGTCACAATAAAAGGATTTGGCATAGCTGGAAAGGACGAGGAACCACTCTATATGCATGGCCAAAGTCAAACCAAAACGCAAACGCACCCAAAGGATTTAACTTTCGACTTGCAACCCTCACACACAGGGCCCAGAGAGCAGCCCCTGTACAACCAGTTCCCAGTTCCCAGTTCCCAGTTCCCAGTCCCTTAACCTCCTCTCCTCACCCTCCCAGCTATCCTCAGCTATCTGTTCCGAAAAAGAAGTCATCATTTTTCTGGTCCATCAAATCGTTTAGTTCTGCTATTAGTCATGTACGAGACGGTCCAGAAAAGAGCGCCAGATGGAATGGCAATGCTACCAGGGATTCGAATTGGGTTTGGGCTTGGGTTTGGTATTGGATGGTATAGCGTGGTGCAGGGGCCCGGCTGGAGTGGCCGGGGTAAAGAGGCCAGGGATTGCCAGTGGAGCGTTCTGTTCAAGTGGCTGGCGACCCAAAGCAGAGGCCGAGGCAGAACCAGAAGCATGCGCAAAATGAAAATTTATAATAAAATAAAAAATGAAAGAATATAAAAGAAAAAGTCAGAAATATGCAAAATAGGTTTTTGGCCAAAGTCCCCCTCGGCCTCTCAACCTCTCTCTGAGCAGCAGCAGGTTGGGGGGCAAGGGAAGTGTTGCTGCCACGGGACTCTGTGGCACATATAAAGAAGGCAGCAAATGTGGCGACAGTTTTTGCTAAAAATTTCTATATTTTGGCACAAGACAAAAAACAATTTAGTCAGCGAGGGCTTGAAATGCACGACTAAGAGATACCCTAGGAGATACCCTTGGAGATACATTAAGAAATACCCCACTCGATACCCTAGAAGATACCCAAGGAGTTACCCTAGAAGATACCTCAGTAGATAATATAGTAGATACCCTAGTAGATACCATAGGAGATACTCTAGGAGATACTCTACTAGATGCCCTTGTAGATGCCTTATTAAAAACCCTAATAGATACCCTTATTGATATCCTAGTTAATACCCTAGAAGAAACGATAGAAGAAACCATAGAAGATGCCCTGAGATATACTTTAGGAGATACTCTAGTAGATACCGTAGTATACACCCTAGAGATACCCTAGTAGATACCATAGTAAATGCCTTGGGATATACCCTAAGATACCTTAAGATACCCTAGTAGATAACCTAGTAGATACCATAGGAGATACTCTAGGAGATACTCTACTAGGTGCCCTGGTAGATACCCTAATAGATACCCGAATAGAAACCCTAGTTGATACCCTAGAAGATACCATAGTAGATGCCCTGGGATATACCCTAGGAGATACTCTAGTAGATACCCTAGTATATACCCTAGGAGATACCCTAGAGATACTCTAGTAAAAACTTCTAGGATATACCCTAGTAGATACCTTACGTGATACCCTAGAGATACCCTAGGGTATCTAGGAGATATTCCAGTAGATACCCTAGAGATACCCTAGTAAAAACACCCAAGATATACCCTAGTAGATACCTTACCTGATACCCTAGTGATACCCTAGTAGATACCCAAGGAGATACCCTAAGAGATACTCTAGTAGATACCCTGGTATACACCCTAGTAAATTACCTAGGATATACCTTAGTAGCTATCCACAAAGTGTCCTGAAAAGACACCCAAACATCATTTTTGTGCAGCTTGTTCTTCGCTCAAGCAATGAGTTTTTCGACTTGCTTTAATCCATCTTGGGTTCACACGAGACCCTTTGCTTCAGAAAGAAACGGTAAGCGGTCTTTTGTGTATATTCCTATGTGTATTGTATGTAGGATAAATATGTTTTCCCTTAATGCTGCCTATGATGTACCATCTAAGGAAAAAAAAGATAAAGCTAATGGGGAAAAAACAATTAAGACCGTTTTCGTAGACACTTTGCTCGTCTCGCTCACTTACTGACCGTCAGTGACTGAGTGAGAAACGGGTCTATGCCTTTCGAGCAGTTCGTGAGAAATCGATTCTTGTGCTATGTTCAATCCAAAGCCAGGTCAAAGCCAGAAGCACTATTTTCCTATCTTTATAAGATTCAGAAAGTGATTTGCCATCAATGCGTATAGATTCCAACAGTCCCCCCAAGAACCTACCTATATTCTACTCAACTTTGAATACTTCAAACTGTTTTGGGAATGCAAATTCTTATCTCTCAGCTCTCCACTTTCTACTGTCTGTAGTCCTCCTCAAGTCACAGTCAATACTCCCTTCGCCCAAACCCATCTACCTACAGGGTATACCAAAAAATAAAAATATTACACAAATGCAAGGCCCTCGTAGGCCGACGGCTTGTTGTAGGCGGCTGCCAATGGGGCACTCTCTGGGCCGTTTTTCGGCTTTTCCGATTTTCATTTCTTGTTTTCCCCCATTTTCCCAACGAAGACAAAGTGTTTTGGCTTTTGCTCGTGTCACATTTGGCCCGTTAGGTGCGTACGCATTTCTGGCATTTGGGGATATTCGAAACTGACAACTTGGCTCATAAATCTGGTCATATGTAGTTGGTAGTTGGGAAATTGAAAATCCTAAATGCAGAATGCAAAATGAGAAAATGGGAAAATAAGAAAATGGGAAAATTGGCAAGTCGGGTAAAATGCTAGGCAGCCACTCAGTTGGGCGATTCGATGCAGCCCAGTAAATTTAATGCTGTTGACAATGTTTTTGGCCAAGTGCCATGCCATGCCCTGCCGTGCCCAAAGGCTAAGTGTATTCAATTGGAATGGAACAGAGTGGAATGGAACACCCAAAAAAGATGCACCATAATATGCAATACAAGGTGGAATATGCTTAGAAAATGGTAATAGAGTCCAGAATAGGCTTCGAGTGCTTCAATTGGGGACGATTGGAATGGAACGAAATGGAATGGAACACTCCAGAAGAGATGCACCAAAAACACGTTAGAAAACAATAGGCTTCGAGAGCTTCAATTGGGGACTTGTGATTGGAACGAAACGGAATGGAACAAATACATATATGAATAAATGTGGGAGAATAAAGCTAAAGCTCATTATATTTTTATAAACATTGTAAGAAGTGATTAAAACTCTTTAAATAAACAATTGGGGCTATTATTAAAGGAATATGTGAAATGAAACAGCTACATTTAAAGAATATTGATTACAAATCTGCAAAATAGAAGAAAAAGCTACTCAGGCAAACATTCTTTGATGTTATCAAAACCTTTATCAAAAAAGTTGGGGCCGTTTGTAAAGGAATGAATGGAATGAAACAGTTATAGGAACAATGGAGTAAAATAATTCTTTAAGCTAAAGAACAAGTTTATCCAAAAACGTCATTCTATGGAGTTATCGAAATTGTTTATAAAAATAGCTGGGACTGTTTGTAAAGGAACGAATGGAATGAAACTTAATTAATTCTTTAATATAGCGAAAAAATTTTCCAAGAAACATTCTATGATATTTTCGAAACTCTTTATATAAATAGCTGGGCTATAGGTAGAGAAACAAACGGAATGAAACAGCTTCATATAAAGAATAAGATAGTATAATGATTTTTTAAGCTAATCTTATCTTGTCTCTCTATAGTAAAGGAGTGTTATGTATGAAATGGAATAGAACTAACCAGTATAGAGGAATACCATTTATAAACCGAATAAGATGGATGTGTGTTATCACTGAAACGTTATGGAAAGGAACATATAAATAAGTGAAAAATTCAAAAAAATTTGGTTAGGGCCGAATAATTCAGTTTATCTGCGGTATGGAATGGAACCATAAGATGTTTATGCTATATGAAAGGAAGTAGAATAGAACTATGCGTTTTTAAATCGAATAGAACTACGCGGTATATAGATTAACATTTTTTTTACAGTGTAGGGTGCATGGCAACTGATTTTAATCTATTCATATGCTCATTTAGGGGTTTTGAAGTTGAAACAGAATGGAATGGAACATTGAATTAGCTTAATATTGGTTAAATATTGGACAAAAACTGGATAAAAGCCAAAGATATAAGCATTCGGCACGTTTTAAAGCTTAAGTTAACAGCGGAACAAAATGGAATGGAACACTCAACAATGTGCTTAACATGAGAAACTTATGCTTTACCTTTGAGTGATTTCTTGAGAAAATATTGAAGTTTTTCTTAGAAAATTTCAGCGTCTTCAATTGCGGAAGTGGCAGGTGGCAAGTGGCAGGTGGCAGGTGCCAGTGTCCAGTTATTACCCCCGTCAGAAATCAGTTAGTTAAATGTGGCAAGTGGCAAGTGGCAAGTGGGCATTGTTTGCTTTATTTAAGTACATTTCCTGGTATTGCAAAGATCCAAAGTTCTGATCGAGCTAGCTAAAGGATGCAATTATCGCATCAATTTTGCACAACACTTGCTACGGACTGGGGCAGGGACAGGTGCAGGAACAGGGGCGTAGCCAAAGGGGGTTTTAGCTGGGGTATTGAGCACCTGTTTGGAGTGGACGCCACTGGTTGCAGCTAAATTAATTGACAAGCAGACACCGACACAGGCACAGGCCCATGCAACACGAGTTGCTGCTGCACTTAAGTTGCAAGACTGTTTTTGTGGGCGTGGCCGCATACAAAAAGACGTTTTGCCTTACGTTTTAAGCCCCAAGTCGATGCAACGTGCAACAAAATCAAATTAATCCGGTTTGTTATTTCATCATGCAACGTCAACGTCATCATCATCAGTTGCAACAACAGACAAAAGACGGCAGCAGCAGCAGCAGGAGCAGCGGCAGCGGCAGTGGCAATAATAAATGGCAACACACTCACACACACACACACACACACACACACACACACACACACACACACACACACATACATAGGGGCAGAGTCATGTAAACAAACGTCTGCCAAAGGAGCGGAAAATTTCATTAACAAGACACACAAGCAACAACAACAACAACAACAACAACAACAACAACAACAAGCCACAACAACAACATGCATCAACAACAACATGCAACAACCGCCTGCAGCGCCGCCCAGCAACAGCAACTCGTCCAAGCTTGCAGCACCTAGCCAAGTGCCTGCACCCGTCTGCCACGCCCTGGCTTCAGCCTTGCCACGCCTTGCCATACCGTCCGTACGCCCGCCCGCCCGCCATTCACATTGCCACTCATCTGGCAGCGTTGCCGGAGAACACTGATAATTTAATCAACTCTCATTGAATTATATCATTTTGCAATTTGGCGATGCTGCCTGTCGCATGCCTCATGCCTCATGCCTCATGCCGCATGCCACCACCCGCATGCCCCAACCCGGTTGCCACATGCCGCAGCAACATTGCAGCCAGTGGCCCAGTGGCCACCTCTCGCTCATTTGGCACTTTCCGGCTGCATGCCAAGGTTCATTTCCCCATGCAAATTCAATTCTCATTATGATAGTGGCAACTCTGTCTGGCAACGCCGCTCGTCGTCCATTTTGAGTGCGGAAATCAAAATAGGAAATGCCATAAATTTGCAACCAAAACGGAAGTTTCAGCCAACACTCGGCCTATGTGTGTGTCTCTCTGTGTGTGTGTGTGTTTAGGTGCTCTTAAATAGGCGTTGGGTGCCAGAAACCCATAGCAGCTATTTGATTATCCAATCTCTATTTTAAGTATATAGGGTATACATTACAATACCCTGTATTTGTTTGGAAATATACAAAGCTTATGTTGGGCTGCAGAGTTGGCTCAGTTAGGTCCATAACAAGAAGTCAACCCAAGTTATTTTTTGTCCTAAAAAGAGTAGACTATCCCCTGGTCGTATTAGATGGATTTATCAGGATTTATCACTTATTTCATTCTTTTCTGAATTGGTTCTCGTATAGACTTTGACTTTTACCATCTGCTTGTAATTTGCTTGTCTTCTTTCAAAATTTTCTTTAAGAATATATTCTTGTATTGAGAATATAGAATATATTCTAGAATATAATAGATATACGTTAAAATAGAAAGAATGATAAACTGAAATTTCATGTCAATAAATTATCGACGTTCTTGCTAGGTGACAGATCTATAAATATGTTCAAGAAGTTATTGGATTAACAAAGTCCGTTTTCTGCCACTTCTATGTCTTATAACTTCTGTGTTAGTGATCCGATCGTTCTGAAACTTTCAGAATTTGTTGATGACATTGTTATTACTATATATTCATGAATTAATTCCATTATGATAATGATTGTAGAATATATAAGCACTTATTTAATTTGGGGAGAACCAATTTAGGATGGAAAAAACTTGTTGATGCCACTTTCTGTATAAGATCTGTGGAGACCTACATATTTTGTAACTCAATTTGTAACTCATAGATACATTTCGTCACTTTCCGGGAAAATGGAGGGTGTATCTAAAAAGGTAGGCAAGATTCATTAGGGAAGCTCAAACAACTGAGGGGCCTATGCATATTTACTAGGACGGACAAACAGACAGATCGACAGATAGACGGACAGACGGACAGGTATTTCCCAATCCCAATCAATTTCTTTCTAACTATTTTTACTGAATCATTAGGAGATTTTCCACGGTTCCCTTTAGTAAAAACTTTTTGCCGAGGACAATATAATATCGATTGAAAAAAGTTTAAGCAGGAGAACATCTCTTAAGGACTTTATCGAAACTTAATGTTTGAAATATACAACGTTTTTGCAAGGATCTTAAAAGCAATAATATTTTGTCAAGTTTTCAAAATTATATGGTAATATAACGCTTAGTAGGAGAGCCAATAACGACTTGAAGCTTATCAAGGTTTAACAATCGCTTGAGAAAACTTAAAAAATCAAGTTTTTGGCACGATTAAGAAGGTTTTACGTTTAAACTTGGATGCTTAACTCTAGCGCTTTGAATCTGATATTTGATATATCAGTCAGTCAGTTAATCAATCAACCCCTACGCACCCTTTGACTACCCTTTCCGGCCACAAAACAGGTTAATTTTAGTCGCGACTAAATCCACTCGATGAAACCAAACTCGTCTCTGATCTGCGCTCGATTTGACTGTTATTAATGACCTTTGCTTGACATTGAGCACGCATTGCAATTGCAATTGCCATTAGAATTGCTATTGCTGTTTTCATTGCTATTTCCATTGCTGTTCCAATTGCCATTGACTATTAATTACAATTGAAATGATATTTTAAATGCTTCGTGATTAATGAACAAACGCAACTGGGGTAGGGTAATCAGGGGCACAAGGGGTGGTTCGACGCAGGGGCTGCCTTTGCCTCGTTTAGTTAATTTAATTGAACAATTAACAATTACGACAAACAACAACAACTGACAACAATAACAACTGACAACAAAATGGTTAAAGTTCTCTTTGAATGTAAAACTGTTCGATTGGACCTTGACGGGAACCCAACCAAGTCAACTCAACACTTCAACAAGTTGTTGCTTTGAAACGATTTCAATTGACTTTTAGTCATCAATCTTTCAATATCTCAATGAATAGGTAAAACCGAGAGATTAGCAAGTGCTACGCAGGGAAGTTTTGAAAGAAGCTTCCAAACAAAGTCAAGAGGAAACCTACGAAAAGATGGGCCACAAATTCATGAAGTTTTCACTTTCCAGTTTAGTTTAGTCGAAATTTACGGGACCTCAGTGGACCAGTGGATAGCGCACTGTCCCGCCAAACAAGAGGTGCGAGTTCGAGTCCCGCTCATGTCGAATAGGCATGTCTCTCCTAGAAAAACTAGGTTGTGGCATAGGATTTAAAATCCACCCACGTTAAGAAAGTTCTTCAGTGAAGGAACCCAGAAATAAAGGAAAATAATGCTTCAGGCTTTGACCCGATGGGGTTGTAATAGTCAAATAATAATAATAATCATATTCAAATCCAATGTTACCATGTAGTTTCTCCTAGGAGAGTCATGCCTATGGACATGAGCGGGATTTGAGCTCACACCTCATCTTTGGCTGGACAGTGCGCTATCCACTGGTCCACTGAGGCCCCCTAAGGGGATTTGAATAGCATCCAGGTAAAAAAAAGTTAAGAAAGCAGAAGTTGAGAAATATAGTGCTTCAAGCTTTTACCCGATAACAAAATTAGATTATACCTCAAAATTCGTTGAAAGTAAAGCTATTCCTATTGAAAATTGGCTTAGATTTGACTAAACTTCTGCTAGAGGTTTTAGATCGGAATTAACATGGAGGGACTAAAGGGGAAACACCATAAAATTGATGAAAATTTCATTACAGAAATTAAATATAAGCCTGAAGTCTTGGAAAATTACGGGAAACAAGGGACATCGTCAGGCAATGATGAAAAATCTCTCAGAACACAAAAATATAGAAGGAAATCGCATAGAAAGCGGAAAGTCCCTAGACAAGTCCCCATGGAAGTTGCTATCAATTTGCTGAACAACAACTACAAAAAATGTCAAAAACAAAAGCTTCGCGTGCGTTAAGCTTATATGAAAGTTGAAAATGGAAGTTCCAACTATGAAAATGGTTGTGAAAGAGTGGAAAAGCGGGAGATGGAAGAAGAGGGAGGACTAAGGGAGATTTCCGACAGTTCCGTCAGTTGTTTTATATGAGGGAAAACATAAAAAAAAATGCCGCGAAATGCTTTGCCTGAATGTCAATTGAATATTGCATATAAAACATTGCGGGAGGCGCCAGTCGGCAGTGGGTGGTAGGCGTCGGTGGGGGCGTGGCATGTGCTATATAGGCGTTAAAAGGATGCGAAATGCGACGCGCGTTTTATCGTTATGAAATTTCCACACGCCTCAAATGGCTGACTGACTGACTGACTGACTGATTGACTGACTGACTGACTGACTGACTGACTGACGCGCTGGGCTGTCGAGTTGATGAAGTAAACCAATAAAGCGACGCAGGCTGCATGCCACATGCCGCACACAAGCTGAAAGCCAGGCCAAATCCCCGCACACACAGATAGTGTATGAGTGTGTGTGTGGGTGGAGGGGGGGGGGTGGTGGTAGAGGAAGAGGGTAAAAGGGGGTAAAGGGGGTGAAGGGGGTATGCAGGAGGAGACGGACACAGTGTGCATACTGCAGATGTCACCTGAAAAGGACAAACCGTTTGGTTCAAATCCCCCAATGGCAGTGGCAAGGCAATACACACACACACACCCAAACACACACACACAGACACACACACACAGACACACACAGAAAGACACACACATACATATATGCTGCATGCCACATGCAATTTGCGCAATTTTGCAGCACGAATGCACAAATATTTGTACAACAGCATCAAGCGAAACCCGAGCTCATCCTTATGTCCTGTGTGTGTGTGTGTGTTGGTGTGTGTGTTTGGGGCAAGGACAACCCATTGAAAATCTTTGATTGGTTACCAATATTTTAATTATGGCCAACAGTTGAGTTTGGCCAGAACCCAAAGCTGATCTTTGTTCAAGTCCAACCGCCCGGAATGAATATGCAAAATTGATTTACCAGGCACAGGACCAGCTGCCACACTTTAAGCTGCTTCGAAAGGGGGGGCTGGAAAGCCTTTTGAACTTGACCACAGGCCAGCAGGAGCAGGAGGTGAAGCAGAAGCTGAAGCAGGAGCGCAAGCTGAAGTTGAAGCGGAGGCAGGAGCTGAGGCAGGAGCACAAGATGAAGCTGAAGCAGGAGGTGAAACGAAGGCAGGAGCTGAGGCAGGAGCACAAGATGAAGCTGAAGCAGGAGGTGAAGCGGAGGCAGGAGCTGAGGCAGGAGCACAAGCTCAAGCTGGAGCAGAAGTAGAAGTTGAAGCAGGACCTGAAGCGGAGGCAGGAGCTGAAGCAGGAGCCCAAGCTGAAGCTGGAACAGAAGTAGGACCACAAGATGAAGCTGAAGCGGAGGCAGGAGCAGAAGCAGGAGCACAAGTTGAACCTGAAGCTGAGGCTGGAGCTGAAGCCGGAGCACAAGCTGAAGCAGAAGCAGGAGGTGAAGCGAAGGCAGGCCCTGAAGCAGGAACCCAAGCTCAAGCTGGAGCAGAAGTAGAAGCTGAAGCAGGACCTGAAGCGGAGGCAGGAGCTGAATCAGGAGCAGAAGGTGAAGTGGAGGCAGGAGCTGAAGCAGTAGCACAAGCTGGAGCAGGAGTAGAAGCGGAGCTAGAAGAAGCAGGAGCTAGAGCAGAAGCTGAAACAAGAGAGCATGCTGAAGCTGAAGCATGTGCTAAAGAGGAGGCAGGAGCTGAAGCGGAGGCAGGAGCTGAAGCAGGAGCGCAAGCTGATGCGGAGGAGCACAAGATGACGCTGAAGCAAGAGTAGAAGCTAAAGCACGAGCAAAAGTTGAAGCAGGAGCAGGATCAGAAACCGGAGCATAAGTAGGAGCTGGAGCAGAAGCTGAAGCAGGTGCTAAGGCGGAGGCTGGAGCTAAAGCGGAGGCAGGAGCTGAAGCAGGTGCAGAAGCGCAGGCAGGAGCAGAATCAGGAGCAGAAGCTGAAGCAGGAGTTACAGCAAGAGCTGAAGCAGGTGCAGAAGCGCAGGCAGGGGCAGAATCAGGAGCGGGACCAGAAGCTAACGCAGAAGCTGAAGCAGAAGCTGGAGGAAAATAAGACTCTGAAGCTGGATCAGAAGTTGAATCAGGAGCAGAAGCTGGAGGAGGAGGTGAAATAGCAGCTGGAGCGAGAGCTGGAGCTGGAGCAGTTGTTTTTTAAGCAGAAAAATGGCATATTTGGGCCAGAGTAACTCCCGAGTAACTAACACTAAGTAGTCCAACCTGAACTTGTTCAAATAATCGATTTGAATTTCATCGCAAATGACACGGGCTGTAAGCTGGCACTTAAGCCGAGCAATAAGCTTAGACCTGAGATAGGGGTAAATATCCTGATGGTGTTTGCGAAAGAACTGCAACTGTTATTTACAATAGTCTAGTGAGTTATCTATATCAACTAGTTCCAATTGAAAATTCTTATTAATCATACAAAGCTTAAAGCTTTTGAAATGATGTGCTTTTTAAGCGAGTTCGAGTCCCGCTCATGTCGATAGGCATGACGCTTCTAGGAGAAACTAGGTTGTGGTGAACGATCTTCAGAGAAGGAAGCAGAAATAAAGGCAAAGAGTGCTTCAGGCTGTGACGATAAGGGATTGTTGTAGCGACTAATTGTTTGAAAGTTAAAATCGTTGGTTAACTTAAGCTTCTTATTGAAAGCTCTCTTTTTCCTAAAACTTTAACTAAGCCAAAGTTCAAAGCTTTAGATCTTACATTTTCATAGCTCTCAGAAGCCTAATCGTTTTTTGTAAATTTGGTATTAAATTTTTTGATCCTATCAGACCTGTACCTATAGAACATAGACCCCATAAGTCGGTTTAAATGAAAATGTGAAGAACTCTGGGATTCCAATTGCAACACTTGGCCTGTTGGATGTGGCAAAAGCTTTGACTTTTTAATGGACAATTGTGATACATTTGTCTGGTCCATTTGAATGGGATTGGGCGGACGATGTGGAGTTTGTGGAGGGCGTGGCAAACTTGACGCATTGTTGAGCACTTTAATATAGATAACAGCTTTGGCCATCTGCCAATCCGCCACTAAATGATGATTACTTGACCATTGACCACTGACCACTGACCACCGACCGCCAGTGACCATTGCCCAGTTGCGGGAATATCAGTTTATATCAATACGTTGGGAATCACGTTGTCAATTTGCTGATTGAAAATTTATTACGAGTATTACGAGCTCTACTTTGCTTTTACGGGACGCGCCCCCTTTTACTGTTGCCGTCGGAATTGCTCAAGGATGCGCTTCAATAGACTGCCACGCCCACTACGGTTAAGCAACCCCGCAAATAGTGAATTGCACTTGATTTATTGAACTCATCGTCAGCTCCCTCCGCCGCTCTTAAGTCAATAAACAAATTAAAAAAGATCTACGAAAATGGCAAAAAAATTACAATTAATTGAAGTTGTTTCTTGATTTGAATTTGGAAAAAAAGTTGGGGAAAGTTTCAGAACGTTTCGGAGGGCTTTGTGTACAAATATTGTATAGGAGTTGTCTAGACTGAGCTTAGCAAGTGTAAAGTTTATACGAAGGTTTCTAATTATATTTTTGCCCTGGGTTATTTTTAGACCGATTTTCAAGTTGTATGTTAGTTAGTTTTGGGTAAAAAATTGAACTCATTTCCCAAAGTTTTAGTAGTTTCTTATGCTAATATTGATCATATGGGAAAATCAATGGGAAAAAAACTGAAATTTTGAGTTTTTAGATTTCAGGATAGGGGAGGAGGCCCTCACCTCAAATGCCACAAAATATCGAAAAAAATGTATTTTTGTAAATTGAGTAAAATTTGGATGTAGAACCAATTTGATTCAAAAATAATGAACAAAATGGTATAACAAGCCGAAATCGACACAGTTTTGAACAAGTTCGGAGAATTTTAAATTTACACCCATATCCAAATTTTAACTTTACATGTTAAAATTTTACTTGATTTCATGGCGATTTTTGGGTGAAAAATGAAACTCATCTGGCAAAGTTTTCAAATAGTTTTTTTATGCTAATTTCGATGCTAGGAATCGAAAAAAGTTAAGGTTTTAAGTTTTTAAATTTCAAAATTTTTCCAAAACTAAGGGAGGACCCTTACCTCAAAATCCAAAAAATTTCAAAAAAAAATTTTTTTACGAAATGAATAAAATGTGAATAGATAACAAATTGGAATCAAAAATCATGAACAAAATGGTATCACAAGTCGAAATCGGTGCAGTTTTGGCCTAGTTATGAGAGTTTGAAGTATACCCCATACGACATTGTTCACTTTAAAAACTTTTCTGGCGAAGTTTTTAAATAGTTTTTCATGCAAATTTTGATGCTAGGAATCGAAAAAAGTTAATATTTTGAGTTTTTAAATTTCAACATTTTTCCAAAACTAAGGGGGGACCCTTACCTCAAAATCCAAAAAATTTCAAAAAAAATTTTTTTTCTCGAAATCAATAAAATTTGAATAAGGAACTATATTGAATCTTAAATTATGATCAAAATGGTATAATAAAACAAAATCAGTGCAGTTTTGACCAAGTTATAAGAATTTGAAATTTGCACTCATATGAAATTTTGTACTTTACATGTTAAAATTTTACTCGATTGCAGGCCGATTTTTGGGTTCCTGCAAATATGCACCTTATGTTCATACCAAAGAAGGCTAAAAGTCATACAAGCAGACGGACAGATGGAGTGATATAACTTATTTGATTTAATTGTTCCTCCATTGAGGAGGTTACGAGGTTTCCTTCAAACTTCTGAACTAAGTGAATACATTGATTCCGTCGAAAACAAAACTGTACCATTTTGCAGCACCCGCAATTACCGAGTGTTTCTCTGACGTTTTGTTCCTTATCTACAGACCAGAAATACTAAAAATTGTTTAAGTTGAGGAATCACTTAAAGTGTTCTGCCTGAAATGTCAAAATGCTGCCGTTGTCCACTCTCTGGTCACATAGCTTTGGCCCTGCTTGCCTCAAATAGTTCCAGCTCGAGTCCTGTCCCTGTCCCATGCCCCATTCCAGTTTTAGTCCCAGTCCTACGCCTCGGGTACAATCTGTGTCAGCTTCGCTTTTGGCATTGCTGCACGTTCGTTAAGGAATTTCTATTTTGCCTAAGACCATTGCCCAGGCCTGTTCGAAGAGGTGGGCGGGTAGGCGTGGCACTCGGCATTATTGGCATTTAGAACTTATTAACATTAAATCGCTTTCACTCGGCTCCCACAGCTAGAAAGCCGTCGGTCTTGGCTCAAATTGAAAATTCCAAACATTAATTCTAATAAGATTATTAGTTCCCCCATCCTTCGACATCATCAGGATAATTTATGGTCATCGTCATCGCTGGGAACGTCGTTTGAGGCTTGTATTTTGACACCTTGCAACGTCGGATTCAATCAAAATGCAGCAGTTTTGTGGTCGCAAATCGTGTGAAATTCAAATAAATAAATGATATAGGGAGTTCGAGAGCAACCCTGAAAATCCAATAGGAACATAACGCTGCATGCAAAAGTCCTAAATCCAATAAGCAGAAGTGTGTGCGCCTTGAGTCTCTAGAGACCTGACAAACAAGGGAAGCAGTGATGTCGATATAGTCATTTTTCGGCTAGATCTAGCCATTTTTAAAATTGTTTTGCTACTTTTTTTAGGTTATAGGATATAGGATATACGATATAGGATATAGGATATAGGATATAGGATATAGGATATAGGATATAGGATATAGGATATAGGATATAGGATATAGGATAT
>JBANCY010000359.1:0-38280 GCA_037040045.1 Phorticella flavipennis | reverse complement strand
ACGCTTACCTTAGCTTCCGGGGCTTCAGCGGCTTCCGATTTTTTATTCATATTTATTTTCCTTCGCACAGACTGAAACTGATTATGAACAAAAGAAGTTTTATGTAGACGCGATGACTTGACGAAACCGAATGACATCCGAAATCAAAAATCAGAGATGGAAAACGCTTTCACCGAGAACAGGAGAATGCCGATATATAGGATTTTGCGATGGCAAAAACTTGACGAAAGGAATAAAATGGTATATTGCTTCGTATCGGCAAATCTAATATATCGACTATATACCATACGTATGAATTGTTCCAATTTTTGAAGGAGTGGCAAGGTTGAAGGGCGACCAGAGTTGCCAAAATGGGAAAACTTCAATTAATTTGGTATTATTTCTATATTATTAGCTTTTGCTTTTGTAACAATATTTATAAGATGACATATGATGACATGACATGGCATGTATGAAACATTTGTATGATCTCTGCTAGAAATAGTGAATCCACCCTACATGACTGACAATTAAAGTTTATTCAGACATTGCGTTGGAACCCTCGTCAGATTTATCATCGGAAGTTTCAACTTTGTCAAATAAAGTTGACAATGTAGCAATTTGAGCTCTAATAAACTCAAGGAACCCATCAACCCGTCTTCCTTCATGGGCGTTTCCAGGTCGGAAACTTCCAAATACTTCGAGCAAACGGTTGCAACTGGCAAGTAGACGCTGTTGACTTTCCTTCAATTCGGCTAACTTTGCCTTCGATAGGATCCTCTTAGGCGTATTAATCGCGGCGGTCTGATCGAGAACCTCATCAACATCCATAGGGGCTTCATCTTTAGCGTCTTCCATCTGAAATTGGAATAACTTCTTCAGAGTGAAAGATTTTGGATGAATTGTCGCTTACCTTAGTCTCTGGGACTTTCGAAATATTATCCATTTTCCCTTTTTATAGGTGAGACTGAAAATTGATTAGGAAGAAAATTATATCGTAATGAAGCAAAGCAGACAATTGGATTTGACAATTAGGTCGGAGTATGCTTGAATTTCATATTTGTCGATAGGAATCAAAGTTTATACTTTAAAATTCAGACACACTGTTTGGAATATCGATTATAATAAAAGTTGAAAACCCTTTCAGAAATCATATTCAAATTGCCTAAAATATCAAACATTATCTATCATATTATCTATGAAGTGTTGCCTTTTAACCTGTGTGACTTTAGCAAAAACTTAAGATCATGTTGAGGCCCCATCGAGGGCCCGGTACCCTCCATTTACCATAGTTAATTTCGTTTGTAATTGCGATTTGAGTTTCCCAATTCCAGTTACAAATTGCCCAACAGTTTGTCAAGCGGAGCAATGGTACAACAATGATAGAAATCCACAGTGCGACACGCCCACACTAATTATATAGTCGGCATACAACAACAACAATGGGAGATATAGTAATAAATTTGTAGCTTATAAATCGCAAAAGCGTAAAAATATGTGACAAAGTTGCAAGAAAAATGCGCAAAACAAAGAAGAAATGGAAGCAGCGCTTCGATGCGTCGGGCTGCGTCGGGCTGCGCCGCGCTGCGCTGCGCTGCGTCCACCGTGTTCACTTTGGTCCACCATGTTGTTGTCTGTTGTTTGTTGTTGTCTGTTGTTTGTTGTTTGTTGTTGTTTGTTGTTTGTTGTTGTTGTTGTTGTCTGTGGCATGTTAACTCGCTCTGCTGACTGCTGCAGTTGACGCCCACATGTTGCGTTGCTGCCTCTTTACATAATGCGAGGAGAGTTTTACTCCGTTTGGAAGCAGCCCCCGGCGACGAAACCTCCCCTCCGCCCGGACACCTCCCTGCCACCTCCCTACCACCCAGCAAATGACGCCTCCCACCGTACACCGTACTCCGTACACCCGAACACAATCACAATTGTGCCGCAAGTTAGCCTAGCGAGGGGCGTTCGTAAAGTTTTGGCTGGTCGAGGCGCACCACAGCACTTGTAGTTAAATGCTTCGTTTTCACTTTTCACTCAAAAATATCCATAAATTGTGTCTTAAATTTAATATACCATACTTATTATTATTATATGGACATTACAATCCAATCGGAACAAAGCCTGCAGCACTATATTTCCTTTATTTCTGGCTTTCTTCACATGGGTGGATTTCAAATCCTATGACACAACCTAGTTTTTCCAGAACATGAGCGCGACTCGAACTCGCACCTCTTGTTTAACTGGTCTACTGGTCCACCGAGGCCCCATACTATACGAAACTGCCTAATATACCCCCTCTATTAGCTATTATATCTATAAAGGGTCGCAAACTAGCCCTAATTGGTTTGATTTTTTATCCTTCATATAACTTGAATCTACCCTCGTTTATAACTGTAATATCTCATTTATTATATATCTTTGCCTCTATTCCCCAAAAAGTTTCAATAAAACGTACTTCAAAATACCAAAAGTGTTCTCAAAAAATATCTTCAAATAAACTTCCCATAGATTTTTCCCTACAAACTTTATCTGTTAGCAACGTCAACTTGACAATTCACCCTCGCTTATAGGCATTTCTTTGCCTTTTCCTTAACAAATCTCCCAAAAATGTTGCTCAAAATAGCTTCAAAACGGTTTTTGTTTCGTCTCTATTTGTTCCAACACTAAACTCCTCAGTGCGCCCTCGTTTTTAACACTTTATAGTCTTCTATATTATTTCCTATATTTCTTAAGCTGCACAATACAATCAATATATCAAAAATGTCTTAAAAAATTGCCCCAAAAAGTTTCTAGAGTTTCTCCCCACTAGATTTACACTCGGAATTGCTTAATCGACCCTCGCTTATAACACCATTTGTACCACCTTCAAAGCTGTTCTCAAAATATGCTAGAAAGGAACTAAAACCAGAATTATATTATTTAATATACTTCAGCTTCTAAACTACTCAAAGGACCCTCGCTTATGGCTGTGACACAGCTTTATGACTAACAGTTTTCCAAGTATGTCTCTAAAGCAGTTTCCAAAGTTTCTTCTGTTTAAATATACTCCAGTAACTGCTCAATCCACCCTCGCTGTACATCAAGCTAGCTAAAAACTGATTTTCATTTTGTCTTTTTTCTATTTCAGCAGCTGAACTACTTAATGGACCCCACTTATAGCTAGGACAGAGCTGCCAGATTTGTAAAATCTTCCAAAATTGTTTCCTAAGGTTTCTCCTCTTCAAAATGTACCCTTTAAACTGCTCAATCCACCCTCGCTGGATTTCAAGCTAGCTAAAAACTGATGCTCACATTACTTTTGCTTTCAGTCTTTAAATTACTCAAAAGATTCCCGTTTTTAGCTGTGACAGAGTTGCCTGTCTTCCCAAAATCTCTCAAAACTTTGTCCCAAAATTGTTTCCTAAGGATTCTCTTCTTAAAATTAACACTCTAAACTGCTCAAACCAGCCTCGTTCAGAGAATCTAACTGCATTTTATGGCTAGAAATCTGACCAAAGTATTTCCAAAGTGTTCAATCCACCCTCGCTCATAACTGTCAAACGGCATTTTGTCACAGTGTGTGAAAAGATCTCCAAAGCGTAGCCCCAACCCCGTGTCTCCTCGTCCCCTGGTCCTCCCGTGATCCCCTCCGCCCAACGTTGCCCAACAAGCCAAGCAACCAGCTTGAGGGTTATGCTCCGTCTGTCGCCTAGGTGAAAGTACCCACCGCCTTTGCCCCCCCCCCTCTACTGACTGCCGCCACGCATCCCCCCCTCCCCTCCCCTTTCTATCCCTCCCTTCCTCCGTCAATTGTCGCCAGCCACACAATGTGGCCAGTGGCCAGTGGCCATTCGGTTTTCTGTCGTCTTCTGGGTGGGCAAGCGTGGGAGCGGGACGCATTTTGCATAACAACGCGACGACAACATGTAGGCCCAGCTGCACCACCCCCCAACCCCCTAGTCCTCCTCTGGGCACCCCTACCGCCACCCCTTCGCCCTCTCCCAGTCCGCCCAGCTAGCTGTCTCACTTGTGATCTTTCATTTTCTCAGGCCCGGACAATCAAAGAGGCAACTACGAAAGCCACCAAAGTGGTGCTGGTGGTGCTGGCGGTGCGACGGTTGTTTGGCCAGAGCGTCGCCCGCCGTCATCATCATCATCAGCCCCAGCTTCAGCTTCAGCATCAACTCCAGCTCTAGCTCCAGCACCAGCCACCCTTCCAGCTTCGGTTCCAGCCTCGGTCTTGGCCCCATCCTCATCATCGGACAAACATCAAGCGGCGACGCGTCCGTCGTCCATTCGAATGTCGTGCATTTACAATTTTCTGCGAATTTCTTGAAATCTGAACGATCCACAACGAGCAGCCACTTGCCCAGACCAGACAGGGTGCCTTTTTGGGTGCTTCGAGCGACATACTACTTGCAGTTCTACTATTTTCAGAATTTCCGCCTCTACTAGGGCATTACTTTCTACTCCGAATGTTCCTTATCATAAGTTGTTCCCTAATCAAAAATTTTGATTTATTTTAAGAGATTCTCTGGGGGTCTCGATGGACCAGTAGTTAGCGCACACTTCCGCCAAACAAAAGGTCGTGGGTTCAAGCCCCAATCATATCGTATGATTGTTCATTTTCATCAAACAAGAAAAGTCTTATTAAACTGTGGAGTTTTCATTTAGAACAATACATCGATTCCCCATCTGAAAATAATGAAATAAACCCTTTTAACCCGCTACCAGTTTAGAACCCCCAGAAGACATAATGTCTAAGCTTAACTTTCTGTGTGACCGTTTTTGGATAAGGCCTGCGACTATACTTAATACATCCTCTAGGTCACCATTTAAGAACAGAACGAAGTGATATTTCCACCTCCTATCGTGGTCATCCGTGTGAAAAGTTAAGATACCCAAAAAGGCACAATCTCTGCTTGAAATTATCTTCAGTGTGACCAGACTATGATGAAGAAAGTTTCAGGGACCCATTGGATCACAGCCTGAAGCACTATTTGCCTTTATTTCTGCTTCCTACTCTGAAGTTATTTTCTTACGCGGGTGAATCTCAAGTCCTACGTCACAAGCTAGTTTTTCTAGGAAGAACATGCTCTCGACATGATTGGGGTTCGAGCCCATGACCTCTCGTTTGAAGGGAGATTACGCTAACCACTGGTCCATCGAGGCCCCAGAAGATCTCTTAAAATACCATAAATCAAAATTTTTGATTAGAAAATGTTGTCTATAGTTTTCAAATTACGATCGAGAATTCAAAAAGTTCTTAAATTGAAGCACGTCAAATAAAGCTTTGGTTTAAAAGTGCTGAAATTTTTACTAGAAATAAAAGACAACTTATGAAATATACCTTAATGGATCATAGGGAACTTACGGAGTAGAAAGTAATGCCCTAGTAGTATTTCAAATTTCCTTAATATGGCTTCCAATCAGGATTATCTGCAAAATATCAACACTGATCATCGTTAAGTCTTTAACTTTCACTATGTGTGTCGAAATTGGGCACCCTGTATTTGGCGCATAGGCTTAAGTGCTGACAGCTTCAGGCGTCCCTACCCTCTGCCCTCTACCCTCGCGCTACTCTCGCCCTTAGTGGGTGTCCCCCACCCCCTGTTGAGACATGAAAGTACGTAAAAACTTTTCTTTGAATTTATTCAACAAAACTGACCGCCCGACCGCCCGCTCGCCATCATCGCTTCGCAATTATAATTAAGTTTAATTGAGTGATTGACGTTTTTAGAGAGTGCGCGGTCACCCACAAATCTACAACAACAACGACAACAACAACAACGACAACAACAACAATGGCAACGGAAGAGATTATGAAATCAACGAACAACTCGGACAGCAGCAACATTGATGATGACGACGACGACGACGGCGACGACCCGCCATAATCACAACAACTCAAAAAATGTTGAAAGACAACAACTACAGCAACAACAACCACAGCAACAACAACAACAACCGTTCGACAAAAATTGCTTTTCATACGCCCCGTTGTCGGCGTGGGTGGGCGACTGCCTTCAACTTCGCCTGGTGGCATGCTGCCATCTCAGTTGCACCACTGTTGCCCTCTCTGTCCGACATTGCAGCAATAGACAATGTCTGTCTCTGCGGTTGTTGTTCTGGTTGTTGTTGTTGTTGCCTCATGCCGCCGCTGGCCACTGGACGTTGCAACAACAACAACAACAATTGCCCATGTTGACAATTTCTTCGTTTGGTTTGGATTTCGGTTTTTTGGTTTTTTTTTTTTTGGTTTTTAGGGAACGGAAAAGATTTTGGGTGGTCCATGCGAAGTTCAGTTAGCCACAGTGGTTCAAAGGCAGTGGGAAATGCTTATGAATGGCAAATAAATCAAATGATCGCAGACCGACGACAGAGACAGAAGCCTGGTCTTCTTCAGCTTTGAGCTGGGCCAAAGATCGTATAACTTCGGTTCTTGGAATACTTTAGCCTGTCCCCTCAGAGGCGCGCGTATACCCTACGAAGTTCAGTTAAATTTCCCATTTTGTTTGCCTTTAAAGATTTTTTTCTCGAACTTTATTGGCTTTATTGAGCATAGAATGTTTACAAATCTATTCTTCAAAGTATTGTCCATCGCTAGGCATTAGCGTAAGTGGGGAAGTGTTGGTCAGCCAAGCCAAGTGCCAACGATGGTAATCAAGAGGAGCAATATCTAGGCTCTATAGCTGGTGGGTTAGGACCTCCGAACGAAGAGTTTCCAAGTTAGATTTAACGATCCAAGTAACATGTGGTCGAGCGTTGTCGTGCTGTAAAATAACTATCTGATATCCGCAAATTGCGGCTGTTTTTCTTGCAATGCTCGACTCAAACGCATCAATCGTCGTCGGTATACATCCCCCGTGATAGTCCCGGTTCGGTTTCAGCAGCCTAACTGATCTTACCAAATACAGACCATTAACATTGGATCAATAGACATACGTTCTGGGCGTTGATGACGATGCATGGCTGGGATATTCATACGATTTTCTACCTTTGGGGTTATCACACTTTTTTGACCTGAGAGCAGCTGTTCGCACGTCATAGACCGCCGCCCCATATCTCACAGCTTCAGCTCGTAATGCACCCAATATCCTTGGTTCCGAAGACGTTTACCGACTGTTGGCAAGTCAACTCCCAACGATAACGACAATTCTTGGAGCATTTAAAACAGATCTTAGTCATGTAACGCCTTCAATTCTTCGTCTTCGAACTGTTTCGGATCCGGGGCGTTCCTTCTTATTCTATAAATTTAACGGAACCAGCTAGGTCACTCGATCATTATATGATATAAGCGGGAATTTTCCAAAAGTTTTACTCGTTTCGTACCTATTGGAAAATTTTTAAATTTTCAACATTTCCATGCGTCTTTTTTCGAACCCAAAGACATCACTCTCGGAATTCTATATGATAATCTAACCAGTTTTATGAATGAAAATTTCCAGCATTTTGGTGTTACAAATGAGCAAAACACGCAATCGTCCGGCGGGCACAGGTAGCAGGTACAAAGTCATGGGTAATACGGGGCTCGGACGGAGCTGAGAGACCCCAACCCTGAAGCTGGAGCTGGAGCTGGAGCTGGAGCGAATGTGGACTGTGCCCCCGTTTTGAGGTCTTTTTCAATGCGTTGAATGTTAATTTTGATTAGTCGATGATTAGCTGAAAGCTGAACGGATGCTGCCACATTGAGTGTGTGGCATACCCCACAGACCCCCCTCCATCCCCTCTGTCCACTGAGGCGATCGTAAAACTGCCAACAGGTCCCGGGTCTAAACGATAAGCCAGTTGACGGTGTTGACGGTGCGTGCGTGCATTTTATTAAGCGCGGATGTGATGGGTCTATTGAGATTGAGATAGCTCGTTAGAGACCCCAAAGGCAGCTCCATTTGGACCGGGGGCATGTGGGTTCTTTTTTTTTTTATGACCACAGCGATTCGAAGTGCGTTGACGTTGCTCCAAGTAGAAGAAGAAGTCGAAAAAGATGGAGAAGCAAGCTAATCACTTGGCAGTTTGACAGTCAAAGCATTTAAAAGCACATAAAACTTTGAGCAATTCCAGAGCTTTGGCTGATTTGGTTTAACTAATTAGTTCCAAAGCTCAAAATTGCTTGTATTAACTCAAGTTCCTCGAGTTGGGGGCCTCGGTGGACCAGTGGATAGCACGCTGTTCCGCCAAACAAAAGGTGCGAGTTTGAGTCCCACTCATGTCAATAGGCATGACCTTCCTGTAAAAACTAGGTTGTATCGTCATATTTGAAATCCTTCCTTTAAAATGGCTATAACAAATCTATCGGATCACAGCCTGAAATACTATATACCTTCTTTCTCCTTTCTTCATAGAAGATTTTTTTACGTGGTTGAATTTCAAGTCCCACGAAACTTCCTAGCTTTTTCTTCCAATGGATGCTTTATGCATTCCTCTTTTTCGAAGGATCTTAAGGTTAAGTTGCCAATGTGTTGTGTTATTTCGTCGAGATATTGTGGAGCTGGTAGTATACTTTGTAGTTATTGGACCTCGACTATAAAGGCATTAATTGCGGGCGAGACAAGGACAGTTCAGGAAAGGCTATAAAAGAGAGCTAACAACATGGACAGTAAAGGAAAGCTAAAGCCAAGGCGTAGGATTTGAAATCCATTTGAAAAAAGCTAAAGGTTGAAATCAAAAAATCACAGCCCCGATCTAAACAGAAATAGGGGCTTCGGTGGACCAGTGGATAGCGCGCTGTTCCGCCAAACAAGAGGTGTAGGTTCGAGTCCCGCTCATGTCGATAGGCGTGACCCTCCTAGAAAAACTGGGTTGTGGCGGAGGATATGAAATCCACCTACGATAAATAATTTCTTCAGTGAAGGATGCAGTAAATGCAGTATGCAGTATGCTAAAATAGTGCTTCTGGCTTTGACCCGATAGGGTTATTCCGCTGCTCTAGCTGCTTCAGCTCCCTCTAGTTCCGAAATTGAGCCGCATTGGGTTATTCGACAGATTCCGGTTGATTGCATTTGCCTGCCACATTTTGGGGCAATAATTGCATTAAGAATCGGCCGGCCATTGTTTTCCCAGATGGTCAAACATTGCACCTGAAATTGATGGGGGGAAACTGTCAATAAATATTTGCACCTCCGACGCCTGCATAAAGCGTCCATTTCAGCCGCGGGGCCAATTGTAACGACAATTTAACACCTTGACACGCTTTGGAAATCAAAAGCACACACACACACACTCTCTGCGTGTGTGTGTGTGTGTGTGTGAGAGAGAGAGACAACAAATATTGCCAAAGTTCATAAATTGAAGCTTTAGCTTAACTTCAAGAACTTCACTCAAATAGTTAGCATTTTTCCCAAAATCTCATACAAAGATCGTTATAACTTTCAAGTGCTTTTGAAACCCAAAATTTCATTATCTATCTGAAATTATTTTTGTTTTTTATCCCAATTGAAAAGTGGTATGCAGGGCATAATAAGTTTGTGAAAATGTATGCAACAGTCAGAAGGAGGCGTGCCCCGCCCCATAAACTATATATATTCTTGATCAGTATCAATAGTTGAGTCGATTTAGCCCTGTCCGTCTGTCTGCCTGACCGTCTGACCATTTGAACGCGCCGGTCCTAGAGACTACAAGAACTAAAGGACTCAAGCTTCCTATGAAGATCCGTATATACCATACGCAGATTAAGTTTATTTTTAATTTTGGATGCCACGCCCCCATCGCCCGATAATCAATAAGTGCGTTTTTCGATAAAATGGCCATAACATTGGCATTTATAGAGCAATCCACACCAAATTTGGTTAATATGGTCAAAACTAAAAGTTGCAGAATGCAATTTCCCAACATTTTGATACACCCTTGCATTTTCCCGAAAAGTGACGAAATGTATATAACAGCCGCAATTTTTATGCTTCAGTCAGTCCGAAGTGTCTATCAAAATATTTTGTGTAAATTTCAAACTGTTCTAGCTGAAACTTGGCCCTTTCTTCATAGGTGCTACTCGCCTACAGTTTGGGAGCCACTGCTGGACCTAATAAACCTGTTCGCTTTGGCTTGTTAAGGCGAGGCCCACAGTTTTGGCAGCATTTATGGCCATAATATCATCCCAATGACGATGATGATGCGCTCAGGCCCAGGCCCAGGCCCAGGCTCTGCTTGTCATAATCAAAAACCGAGAAAAAAAGAAGTTGTGATCAAAGAGGAAGGAGGAGGAGGTGGAGAAGGAGGAGGAGCAGGAGGAGGAGAAATAAAACTTCATTTCAGTCAAAAAATCGGGCGGACGCGAAGCTTCAACATTGTTTTTGGGCACCGCGCGCCGTGGCCCTGCAGCATGTTGTGTGGCTCCAACTGGGCACTGGGCACTGGGCACTGGGCACCGGGCAGTTCGGGGCTTCCAAAAGGTATTAGAGGGGCTTGTCGGGGGCTATCGGGGCCTCAAGGGGGGATCTTGTCGTTAAAGTCGTTATTATTATTTGTGGCTCTTTAAGTGGTTCATTCGCTAACTGCACGACGGCGACGACGACGACGACGACGACGACGCATCGTTGGCGATATTCGTGTGCCAGCCGACTGCGACGCCGACTGCGACGCCGGCAGCGACGGCGGCGGCAGCAGCGACTGCGACGGTGGTCCACTTGGCGCTCTCGTGAATTGATTCATAAAATATTATATCATTTTTTTTAAGTTTCTTTTTTTTTTTTTTTTTTTGATGTTGTTGGATTTTGTTTTATACCCTGTGAGTAGCAGCGGTTGGCGAGAAGGGCATGCTGGTGACGGGAACTGCAGATCAGGTTGTAAAATTTTTGGGCAGAACTTTGGAAAACGTAGGCTTGAGTTTATAGATCAGATATTTGGGAAAAATTTCTTGCAATTCGAAAATTAGATGAAAATTTCTGTATGCTAAAACCGATCGGTAGATCACACCAGGCAGTTTTTGGGAAGTTTCAATTGAAGCTTTTGTGGGGGGAACATAACTAAATTATTTCTGTCAAATCAGCTTTTTCGGATGACAAAAACTAGCACAAGACCAAGAATAGTTAAACAGCTGAGATTTATATAGAGTTTTTATAGGACTATAGAGGATTCAACTTTTGGGTGGAATAGAACTTTTTCATATAGCAAATACAAAGTTTTTCTATGAAATTTGTGCCTCCTAGTGGATTATATGCTAAGAATCGAATAAGAAGTATAAGAAAAAATCTATAAATAATATATAGTGTACGGAAATAAAGGTTGAACAGATCACTTTTTGACAAATTATTTGAGATAATTTTATATAGTTTCTCTATGACAATTAGGGTTTCTTGCGATGGATCTGAAGAATCTTTTTTCATATAAGAAGAGAGCTTTTTAGGCAACATTTTGTAGAACCATTACATATGGAAGCTATAAATTCAGGTAGAACAGATATTTTGTCGGCTTGTCCCTAACCATGAAGGTTGGAAGTTCGGATGCAACGAAGACTTAGATACGAATCCAATAGGTATCTTTATATCATCTGAAGTCCGTACCGTAATCCTTTTGAATTTTAATAATTTTTATATTTTCCACATAAAAATTTGGTTCTTCTGACGAATGGAACTCCAAATTTTGAAGATGGTTTAAATTTAACACAGGCCAAGAATTGCGTAGCTATGATTAAGTGGATCGGAGAAGTTGGTTATCAAAACTTATAATAATTATAGCGACTTGGAAAGTAAGAATGATTTTTTAAGGCTCTTTGGGTTAGGAGATCTGCCTTAAAACTCACTGGTTGAAAAGTGAATCAAAACTAGAATTATTACCTTTTTAAGAAGCTTCTTCCAGATTCTTCATAAACTTATGCTACCCGAATTCCCAAAGTACTTTATAATGGATTATAATTCAAATGCCAACTTTTGGCCATTATCGTTTCCAGCCCTTTTACAACTTTTCAGCCAATTACAGGGTATCTCAAGGGGCAGCCCGGCAAATCGCCTGCAGCTTAAGCTTGTTTTCCTTTTATGATTTTTGGTGGATCGTTTGAGGCTTTTGTAATTAGCGTGCATGTTTACCCGAATAATTTCAGTTCATGGCGCTCGTTGAAGAAGTTATTATCAAGTCTTCAATTCTTGTTTTTTTTTTTTTTTTTTTTTGGAGCACGAACCGAACCGATCCGAACTGAACTGAAGTGAACTGAACGCGACGTCCGCCAATTAGCGGCGCGACCGACCACTGTCCAGAAATATTTTTTGGGTATTTCTCATTTAGCTTTTTTTTTTTTGGTCTTTTGGGGCAACTGTAACGGAAGGAAGTGGCCCCGTCGCTAGTGGGCTGTACTCAGTATAAGATTCCTCTCTGGAACCCCCTCTTGAAATCGGAGCTCTGTATGTGCCGTGTTCGGTACCCAATCTCGAGCATTGCCGCTGGCAATTGCATATAAATCAGCGTCGGTTGGGCCCCTTAATTGACATACTCGGATAGAGACCACCGGGCTGACTTTTTCCGCCGAACTGTCGCCAATTTATGGAACGGGAGGCCAAAGCCAAAGGGTCACGTCATGCGTTTGCGCTTGACAGCAGCTCGTAACTCCAGATCCAGTCCAGAGCTGGGTGAATGGATCTGGCTTTGGCTTGGGCTTTGGCTTGGGCTTTGCCTCCGTCCGCCATGAAGATCGGAGGCATTAGAGGAGTCTAGCTGCAGCTGTGAGCAGGGGGAGACGCCGAGCGGGTGAATTGGAAGTGAGGGCGAATCGAATTGAAGCCACAATTCGTCGTTTTGTCGGGGGCAATAAAAATAAACGGCAGCTAGAAGATGGCAGATGGCAGATGGTAGAGGGAAGAAGAAGCAGCAGCTCTGGAAATTGGCATGGGAATTATCAAAGCGGGGGCATTTGCATCGAAATTTTTTCAAGATTTGATTCAATTGTGTTGTGTTCCGAAGCTGAAATCACAGAGATTAGATTGAATAGATTATGTGGGTGAAGCGGGAAACTTTCTTCCTCGAATATGAAGTAATAATCACGTTTATACTTTCAGTTTGCTGAGAGAATTCAAGAAATTCTTGACGATAAAGGCAAATATATAAAATAGAAAGAAAACAGATAGATGAGATAACAAATAGGAATTAAAGACAGAAAAAAAGGAGAAATAGATGAGAACAAGATGAAGCACTGCATTCTAGAGTGATCCTAGTGATGCTTTTAACATTAAGCAGCTTGCGCTGTAGTCTACATTGTGTCTGCTGCCGATCCGAAGGGTGCATCTTCACTTTGTTGAGTGAATAACTTTTGTGTTTATCAGGCGATTGCTCTGAAATTTTCAGTATATGTTGAAAATATCATCCAGAGTACGCATAGTGAAACGTTTTGAATAAAACTATTCAGCAAAAACTTCCAGCCGACTTTTTACTCAATATCATTTGATTAATCGATAACATGGGCAGTGTGCTTAGACAATCGAATTATAAATTTCGATTCCTATTGTCAAAACATAAGATTCAATCACGCGCTGCATTAACTGTCATTCAGCAAGTACTCTGCTCATCGGTTTTCAGTATTATACTTTTGTCAGTCGGAGCTACAAAAAGGAAATATGAATAACATTTCAAATGTCCCAGAAACGAAGGTAAGCGAAAATTCATCCAAAATCGTTCACTCTGAAGAAATTATTCGAACTTCAGAAGGAGACGGAGAAGTTGAGCCCCAGCCTGATGCGGCAGGAAATCAAGATGAATCCACTATGGATGTTGATGAAGATCAGGTGGAGCAACCCGTGGCTGATAATAGACCTAGAAGGACTCCAGCGCAGATAGAGATTGGCAAACTGATGGCATTCGAAAGGCGTCTATATCGTCATGCAATAATTGGATTGCACAACTTCAAGATGTCCAACCTCGATGCGATGAGGAAGCGAAGTGGTTTGAGGAGGCGGCTGTGTATATAAGAGAGGTACTTGAGGATTTGAGGAAAAAATAGACGCTTTGAAACGATGAAAAGATGACGATGGATCCTGGATAATTTATTGAATTACAATTCATCATTGAATGCTTTGATATATGTCATATTGGTAGAAGTTATTGAAATATACTAATATACTATATTTGAACCCCATGCCTCCTGTTTGGTGTGTTTTGCGCTCTGCACTGGTCCACCAAGGCCTCTTGAAGGGCTTGAATATATAGAGCAATTATTGCTTTATTTTGGAATATTTCTTTGACAAAAGTAAAGCTTTAAAATTGAGGATGTTTTGGACCTTTGTAGGATGTTTGCAAAGGGAAAACAAGAACCAGGACAAATGCTAAATTCTACTTTTTAGAAGCTTATGAAAACTAGTTTTAATATCAATGCAAACTTGTTGCATCTGCCATGATAATTGGCACATGGTAAAAGTTTAGTTTTTTGGGTTCAAAGCTTGAAAAGGGCAGCAAAATGTTTAGCACTCGGAATGACAAATGGAAGATGGAAGATGGCAGATGGCAGATGGGAGTTGGGAGTTGGCAGATGGGAGATTCCTTTGGCAAAGTGCAAACTAAATGCATTTTGTTTGAAACCTTTAAATTGGAAGTTGCCACAGCTCACTGGTAGAGAGAGGGGGAGAGGGGTTGGCGTTGGCTTGGGGCATGTCGCCGGCACACCTAGAGGGCGCAGCAGTTCCCCCCCTCACAGCCCCCTTAAAGACATTTTGGTTCCTCCCTTTCGCGTTGCTGTCAAGTGGCATAGCCAATGCATTGACCTCCTTCACACGCAACACACACAATGGCAATGCCACACACACACACACACCTCGACACACACACACACCTCGACACACACACACACACACACACACACTCGAAACACACACTTACATGGCACTAGGCAATAATGGTTGCCCGCGCCGAAGGAATGGTTCCGGCAATGGATATGGAAATCGTATGTCAAGGCATGGGAGGCTGGTTGAACAACCCCTTTTTTTTTGTGGACTGTTCAGCCCTGTGTATAAGGTATAAGCCCTGCCTTGGCTGCTTGTGATTTCCTGTAAAAAGTGCTCAGGCCCCGCGTACCTCTAAGTGGCCTAATTAGCAACCGTGCGGCGATCAACACCACTCGGCAACCGGCAACGGCAACCGACAACCGACAACCGACACAACGTGCACCACTCGCCCCACAGCGTCGACAACAACGTCAACGGTTTTTTTTCCTACTCTGCTTCTTCTTCCACTACTTTTTTTTACCCTTGCCTCGAAGGGGGCCTCATGCATTTTGGCATGAAATGTGTAACGCTCGGCGGTAGGCGTGGCCAGAACTATAAAATTTATGACAATGTTTAACTATCATAAACTGGGACTAAACTGGTTGAGCAAGGGGCTTTGCAGCATGTTGACAGATACAGATCGGTTGACTATATAATAGAGCTGTTCCAACAGGTTGAAGATCTCTTGAGCTTTCAATTTTTTGTAGATTTTATCGAAATGCCGTTTCAATTTCAAAAGCAAAACATGTATCGGATCGCATCGTCAGTTCGATCATTATCAAAGCTGACCTTGAGGGGGTTATATTATATAGAAGACTTGAAATGGATGTATGCAATAGTGAGACACCAGTCAAAATCGTTAGAATTATAGAAAATGTAGCAAAGATCAGCTAGACTGGACATCGCTAGAAAGTAAAGTTTTGTTTCAGGTTTCTAAAGGTAAATGGATTTGGTTCCCCGTCTTTATACTTACACTACAGATTGAAGCCGAAAGATCATTACAAATTAAGCAATATTGCCTTTTCGGTTCAATATGTTGACTAAATTTTAGCCCAGAACACGCCCACCCCATAGATGTCACAAGGTATCAATGGTCCTCATTATGTTTGGGCCACCATTTGGATATAATATTCAAGTCAAAAATGTGTCTCCCTGAGCTAATAGAGTCTTGACAACCAAGTAACAACCTACTTGGAGACATCTACATGATGCCTAGGGTCTAGACAAATAAGCCAGAAATGTTGGAAGAACTTCAGAAGAATATTGAACAGGTTCTTGATGCAATAATGCCGCTCGCAATAGAGTCAATCCTTATAAATTGCCTTTATAAAGTTTATGTTTGTTTAGTTGACCTTGTAAAGGGTATAGAAACTGAGGATCACGGGGTCTATGTAAACTTTGTCGGATCGTTTTTTTTTTTTGAGTGAACCCTGCATTCTGCGTGTAAAAATCTTCGGGATGAAAGTTCTTAAGTTCTTGTGAAATTTCAGTGCAAAAGCAAGACAAACATTTTGTTTTATGAAAGATATATGATATAGTCCTCCGATCCGACTGATTCCGACACATGTGCAGGTTTTCCTCAAAATAAGCCTAAAAGCCAAGTTTCATTAGGATAGTTGAAGAAGAGGAGAACTAATTTGCATACAAACAGACGAACATATATTCCACCTATTCTATTTTCATCATGACCAATCTTGGAGTAACTTTCTTGGGGGTGTACGATGTTTCCTAGAAAAACTATAAACATTTCTTTTTTAGATTGGGGGCCTCGGTGGACCAGTGCATGGCGTAAAATCCGCCAAACAAGAGGTGCGAATTCAAGTCCCAGTCATGTCGATAGGCCTGACCCTCCCAGAAAAACTAGGTTGTGGCGTAGGATTTCAAATCCATCAGTGAAGGAAGCAGAAATAAAGAAAAAGAGTGCTTCAGACTGTGACCGGATGGAGTTACTATGGTCATATAATAAGGATATAATGATAATTTTTGGATTCTATCAAACTTTCTTTCGGGTCATCCCCATTTCATATGTCATCAGGGTGAGGGTGTGTGTTATTCGTGGTAATCGTGTTGGCTAATAAGTTGGCTGGGTTCTTTGTTATGGAGTGGCTAATAAGTATGGCTTACGACGGCCCTCTGTCCGTCCGTCGGCCGCCCTTTAGCGCTAAGGCGCGGCAGACAGGCGGCTGGGCGGTTGGGCGTCTGGGCGGGGTCTGAGTGTGTGTGTGTGTGTGTGTGTGCATAGCACTTACCCATACATGTGTACAAGTATTTTGCATATTATTTCACGCCATTGTAACGCTTTCAACGCGAGCAACAACGCGGGGCAAAAACTAGCAGCAGCAACAACAACAACAACAATGTGGCGGCTGAGTGGCATAAAAAGCTGTCGCCCAGCAGCAGTGGCAGCACTGGCTGACGCCACCTCCACAACGGGGCAGAGCCAACAGCAGCAGTTGCAGTGTGCCGCATGCGGCATGTGGCATGCAACATGCCGGTGCCATGTCCACCTTTTGCTGTTTGGCTTTTGGTCTTCTTGTGGCGTCGCTGCCAGCACTTTGGGCGGTAAAATTCGCTCGACACACATCAACAGCAATGGCGTCCGCCTGCCTCATGTGCCCATAGTTTACAGTTTGATTCCAAAGGCAGCAGCCATATGAGTGTGTGTGTGTCCATGTGTGTGTGTGTCCATGTGTGTGTGTCCATGTGTGTGTGTGACTTTGGCATGGCTTCCGTTTTGTTGACGTTGCCACACACTGGCACATGATTTGTTGCCACTGCCGCTTTTTGCTGCAACGTTTTCGTCTGCCCCAACGTTGCCACCTATTTGTTTTTTTCTTCCTTTAACTAGCTTCTGCCACTGGCCACACAGTGCATCATTTAGAAGTTGTCGCTTATTCGCATTTGCATACGCCTCGCTCTCCAAGGGGCAGGCGGTGGCAAGAGGTGGCAGGAGGTGGCAAGAGGTGGCAGGAGTTGGCAGCGACCACGTAACGCCAACAACAATAAGAACGGCCAATCCCAAAAGCGCGCCATTTAGCACTGCCCCCCGCCCAATGCCACATGCCACATGCCCCCATTTCCCTATGCCCCCGCACTCTTCGAGTTGTGGCAAGTTTAGCGCAAAATTTATCAAGAAATTAACATTAGAATTGGAACTAGAGATCTCAATTAGTGGATTAGGTGAAAGCACTGCATATGTAATTTTGGAGCCTAGAAATAGTGTTGGAAAACGGTCAAGGAACGAATTAAGTGGGGCCTCGGTGAACCAGTGGATGGCGCGCTGTCCCGTAAAAACAAGAGGTGCGAGTTCCTCCTTCTAGAAAAACTAAGTAAAAACAAGTTCTTTAGCGAAGGAAGCAGAAATAAAGAAAAATAATGCTTCAGGCTTTGACACGATGGGGTTCTTATCAATCGGAAAAGATGGTAATCAGAAGGAGCAATCTCTGGGCTATACGGGGGGTGGCAAGGGTAACCCAACCAAGTGTTTCCAAGCAAGTTTTACTAATGAGCCTCGACGTGCTGCACAGTTACTTTGTCATGTCTCTCCGAAAATTGCGGATATTTTGCATGCAATGCTCAAATCCCCCGTAATAGTTGAAACCAAGTGCTCGAAAAGCCTATACAAAACTTAGTAATCCATAAGCGCCGAAATCGTCCAACCTAACCTCCTAAGCTCCGGAAATTGCGGATGTTTTTCTTGCAATGCTCAAATGCATCAATTGTCATCGCTGTACCTCCCCCGTAATAGTTTAATCCAAGTGCTGGAAAAGCCTATACAAAATAGTCAATTAGCTCCGAAATCCTCCGACCTAACCTTGTCTTTCCGAGAAATAGAGGCATCTTTCGTGTTGTTAAGCTGAATTTTAACGCCGCAAAATTACAATAACCCAAAAGCCGACTCAAAGCGGGCCAACAACAGCTGTTGACGGTAGGCTAATTAAGCATCTATTGGCATCAAATGGAAATTAAAGGATCAAATATACCACAGTAAGAGAGGGATATGGTCAAAGAGAACGAGAGAGGGAGAGAGGGGGCAGGAGACGCACACTAAAGACTTCTACTTGTTGTGCTTAATGAATGAAATTCAAGCACAGGATATGCGGCACTTTTGATCCAAATTAGGATGCTACGTAAAAAAATACCAAAAAAAATACCAAAAAAAAAACCGAAAACAAAACTTAGACAAAAACAAAGCGGCAGAAGGTAAAGATCAGAGAAGAGCGACAGATGAAAGCAGCGAAGGCAAAGGCGAAACTTTTGGTAACCCGAGACGGCTGAAAGGATATCTTGTGGGCTTGAGACATGCTATATGGGTTATATGGGTTGTATGGGGTATATGGGTTAGACCAGCAGCATCAGCAGCAGCAGGATAACTCGGCTCGTCCGATTGTCAGTTCGTCGGGTCGTTCAACTGATGCTGCCTCGATGAAGTCAATGAGCCGCCGTTCCTTTTTAGCTAATCACAAGCCAAAGACCCAGCGACTGGCGAAGCTTTAAAGCTTCATTAATCACGTGATCATTTAATCCAAAAGCTGTAGAAGCTTTGTCAGTTATTCAAGGCGGTTTGTTTTATGGGGTGTGTAATCTGGTTTGATTGGGAAGCTATCATTATTTGGCCATAACAACCCTATCGGGTCAAAGCCTGAAGCACAACCCAGTTTTTCTAGGAGGGCCATGCCTATCGACATGAGCGGGACTCGAACTGGCACCTCTCGTTTGGCGGGACAGTCCACCGAGGCCCCTATTTCTGTTTAGCTTTTTTCCTTTGACAAACTTTTTCGCACTTTCCGAGACTCTGCGACTCGAAGTTCTTTTCTCTTTCTTTATCCCTTTGGCCATAACAACCATATCGAGTCAAAACCTGAAGCATTAATTTCCTTTTTTTCTGACTTTCTTCACTGAAGAACTTTTCTTACGTGGGTTGATTTCAAATCCTACGCCTTGGCTATAGCTTTCCTTTACCGTCCATGTTGTTAGATCTCTTTTATAGCCTTTCCAGAACTGTCCTTGTCTCGCCCGCCTTTATAGTCGAGGTCCAATAACTACAAAGTATCCTACCAGCTCCACAATATCTCGACGAAATAACACAACACATTGGGAACTTAGCCTTAAGATCCTCCGAAAAAGAGGAATGAATAAAGCATCCATTGGAAGGAAAAACTAGGAATCTTCGTGAGACGTTGGCCAAATTGGAATAAAATGGCCAAGGGCTTATAATTTCTATAAAATTTGTATTATTTTCATGTTATTAGCTTTTGCTTTTATGACAATGTTTATAAGAAGATGATATATGTAATACTTTCGCATCGAATCGCATTCCTTCCATGATCTTATATATCATCTTATATCGCTGGCAGTTGTAGTTTATTCAGACATTGCGTTGGTGTCCTCATCAGGTTTATCATCAGAAGTTTCAAGTATATCATCACAAGTTTCAACTTTGTCAAATAAAGTTGACAATGTAGCAATTTTAGCTCTAATAAACTCAAGGAACCCATCAACCCGTTTTCCTTCATGGGCGTTTCCAGGTCGGAAACTTCCAAATACTTCGATCAAACGGTTGCAACTGGCAAGTAGACGCTCTTGACTTTCCTTCAATTCGGCAAACTTTGCCTTCGATAGGATCCTCTTAGGTGTATTAATCCCGATGGCCTGATCGAAAACCTCATCAACATCCATAGGGGCTTCATCTGGAATTGCTGCAACCGCATCAGGCTGGGGCTCAACAGTGTCCTCCATCTGAAACCGGAGTAATTTCTTTAGAGTAACAGATTTTGGATGAATTGTCGCTTACCTTAGTCTCCGGGACTTTCGAAATATTATTCATTTTGCCTTTTATAGTTCAGACTTACAACTGATTAGGAAGAAAATTATTTCGTAGTGAAGAAATGAGAAGACAATTCCAATTGACAATTAGGTCGGAGTGTGCTTGAGTTTCATATTTATCGATAGGAATTAATGTTTATGCTTAAAAATTCAGTCACACTGTTTACAATATCGATTATTAAGTCGACATAAAGTCAATAAGTGCTATAGTTATCGATTTGCTTGCAAACTTTAAGTGTTTAAATCGAATTCGAATTTCGAAGAGTTACCAGACTAACTTTTCCTTGACTTTAAAATATACGTTTTTTTTGAAAGAACAAAAAATTTTTCGAAACTTTATTATATTATATTGAAAATATAATAGGAAATATACTAAAAATCTTTATGTTAATCATTCTAAGGGCATTTTATACATGAATTTCTCTAAGATTTTTGCTGATTTTCGACATGATGAGTCCAAAGTTTTTACTTCCATAGTTGAATTTCAAAAAATATACCAAAAATTATATATACTATGGAAATAGACTCTGTTTCAGGCCGAAGACCTGGAGTCATAGACCTTCGGGCACTTGACTTGCACCTGAAATTAATTAGCAGGTAGAATTTGATGGGATTCCGTGAAAAGATATGTCTATATTGCCCATAGCCAGCCGATTGGGACTGGGTTTGGCTCCAAGAATTGCCCCAGCTGAAATGTGTCTCAACTATTCGCGGATGGCACCGAGTGCCACTTGAGCTGGGTGGTGTTGGTGGGCGGGGGGAGGTGCCCCGGGGGGAGGTAGGTTAGGGGGGAAATTAAAATATTGAGACACAGCCTAGATTGGAGCTAAGCAAACAGAGTGTTCGAAAGAGATAGCTGCACATAGATGGAGAGTGAGACAGAAAGAGAGAGAGAGGGAGAGAGAGAGAGAGAGGGAGAGAGAGGGAGAGAGAGAGGGAGAGAGAGAGGGAGAGAGAGGGAGAGAGAGAGGTACAGTTGCGGCTGAAGTGCGCTGTAGCTGCTGCAGTTGGTTGCCTCAATTAGTGGCACGCCTCTGCCTCTGCCTCTGTCCCTGCCTCTGCCACTGCCACGACACAGACTGTTGTTGTTCCTTGCTTTTTTGTTGTTGTTGTTGTTGTTGTTGTTGTTGTCGCTGTGTCATTGCAACGTCGAGAGGGCGAATCAAAGCAAAGTGTGCAAGTGTATGCCATTTTAGCTCAGATCCACACACTTTGTGTGTGAATGACATGGCACAGCCAGAAGGCATCAGAGGCCCAGCCGCAACATGCCGCAAAATGTGGCAACAGTGATGACAGCAAAACTTCTGATGCTGCCACTTCTCCCGCCCAAAAAAAATGGCCAAATGTGGCAACAAATAGCTATATAGAGAGGGGCTTGAAGTTGGCCTAGATTGTCAGCTGCCACAGGGAAGCTGCTCGAATTCTACCAAGAAAATTTTGAAGACTCTTCTAGACCCTCTTCTTCTTCCAAAGAAGCCAGCCAATGGTTAAGGGTATCAAAGTGCTCATAGCTATTCAAAACTCTATGAATTTTCAACTAAAGCTCTCAGTGAACACAATCGAATCCGCTAAAGAATCGCCTAGAGTTTTGAAGACTCTTCTGGACTCTCTTCTTTTTTCAAAGAACCCACCCGCTGGTAAAGAGTATCTGTGTGCTGATAGCTACTCTAAAGTATACGAATTTTGCAACTATAGCTTTGAGGCGAAACTACCAAATCTGCTTAAGAAAACCCTTAAGGAACCAGGACAAGCTTAGCTCTGTGGAAACTGTAATTTTCCAGTTTCCACATTAATTCATATATGATTTGACATATCATATATCATATCATATCAGCCTATAAATTAAGTCCTGCAAAAAAATCTAATGCACAGTTTCATCAGATTCTCCTATGACATAGTCTACAAACCAATGTAGGGGATTGACAATTTCAATCCTCAAATTCTTTGTTCCAGGACATTACAGAGGGACTGATTCTTTCAGCCATTCAATTCTTTTCGCCACATAGCTTATATCTTTTAATCAACAGTTTGTGCTTTTTAAATAGAAGTTTTCCCAAAGTTTCGCAATATCAAAATATTGATTGTACAAGCTTCTGAGATGAATAACTCTTAAGGTCATCCAGTTCAACTGAAATTTCGAATGGGGAAATATCATTTCGAAATTTTGCACTCTTCTAGCTATATGAAACAATTAATTCTACATTAATAGACTAAAGAACTGACAGCGTAAGGCAGGTCCAAAATGCAACTGAACTCTTCCTGAATTCCAATTATCGAATTGTCATTTTTGAGACGTTGATAAAATTTTGGAAGTAAAGGAGAGGACTGTTTTTTGATGAGTCTACAAACTGTACCAAAAAAAATAAAAAGGAGGCGGAATTTTCCCGTTAGAAACAGTTAAAAGGAGAATACCTCTAAGAGTCTTGCAATTCTACAGTTTCGAAATAGCAGAGTACATTAGGAAGTTGGTAAAAATTGAACTTAGTCTGAATTAGAAAACCCTTTGTGAAATAGAAAAATCGAAGAAAAGAGGGAAAATTTCGAAGATATGAATTTCGATGCAAAGGACTCTTCCACTCGAAGGGTTATATAGATCGAATGAGAAGCGTACAGCGCTTAGATGAAATACTTCGAATCAATTGTGAACAATTCTTATTTTGGGCCGTTTTTCTCTAGCTATTTTTTCGCATACCTCTGTCGTTTGATGGGCAGCACTGGCTGGCAGTTAGTAGACAAAGTCGACAGAAAAGTAGAAGAAAGTAAGGATAGATCCAAAGATTTAATAGATTTCTAAGATAGACAATATAAATATGAAACCAAAGGACTCTCTCTCTCTCGAATCCAATGTGACACATTCAGAAAATGTGCTTTGAGTCCAGTTTTTAGCCGTTTTTAGCTAATTTTTCGTAAGCCTCTCTCGTTTGATGGGCAGCACTGGCTGGCAGTTAGAAGACAACGTCGACAGAAAAGTAGAAGAAAGTAAGGATAGATCCTAAGATTTAATAGATTTCTAAGATAGACAATATAAATATGAAACCAAAGGACTCTCTCTCGAATCCAATGTGACACATTCAGAAAATGTGCTTTGAGTCCAGTTTTTAGCCGTTTTTAGCTATTTTTTCGTAAGCCACTCTCGTTTGATGGGCAGCACTGGCTGGCAGTTAGAAGACAACGTCGACATGTGCATAAAAAGCTGTTGTTGTTCCCGATGACAACACATGAAGGCGGCTTTGTCAACGCTGTGACAGTCATAGAGCAGAATCAGCAAGTGGCTGGCTGGGCACACAAGTGGGTGCAGAGGTGCATCTGGGAGTGGGAGTGGGAGTGGGAGGCAGGAGGAGCCACTCTGGGTGGGTGTTGCAGGTCGCCCCCTCCGCTGAGAATGGGAACTCGGCACCGAGCACCGAGTGCCTGCAACTGCAACTGCAACTGCAACTGGCATGCAAATTACTGTCGAGCATGCTCATCTAAATTAGCAGACGACATGGACGGCACCCCGACCGGGAAGGGGACGGAACGGAACGGAGGGCAGAGAGGTGGCACCATGGCGGGGTATGGCATGGTGGGGGCGTTCTGCTGTTGCAAGGGGTCACATAACATTGTGGCATATGCATAATTATTTTTATTATTATTTTCTATGGGTTGCAGCTGGGGCGGAGGCAACAACTCGGGAAAATCCGTACTCAAGCCCCGGGTGCGTTTCGTATACCAACACTGACTATGTCAGCGTCGTCACTCGCCTCTCCGGCGTCGCCGTCTCCGGATTCCTCAACGACTTTGACTACGACAACGCAATGTGCCGTAAAAATAATTATGGCTGCAAACTGCACAATTTTCAGGCCAAACTCGATGGCGGCGGGCGGAATGGCGGAGGTAGGGGCCTGCGATGGCTACTGCCACGCCCGCTTGCAACGCTTTCTGCGCCCGTTGTAGGCGCGACGGGTCACAAGAATCTCTAATGTGCAATTTTGTTGTTGCGCTTGCCACGCCCACACCGCAGTCCCCAGTCCCCCAGTGCCCAGCCCAGTGGCAATCCCAATCCCAGCCAGAGGATGCAACACGCATGTTATACGCTCACTTGACTGCGGTTACCACGCCGCGACGGGCGGACGAGCGGGCGAACTGGTGGCATGCAACCGGCAGGAGGCATCTTCAAGTGTGTGCGACAACTGTACCCAGCCGGCAGACGACACCGCCAGCAGATTGAGGCACCAATGAGCCGAGGCGACAAGCTTTGGGCTTACCCCGGCAGAAGGAAGTTAGCAATTTCTATTGATTGACAACCGACTTCAGTCAGAAGTTACAACTTCTGAAGTCCTCAACACTTGCGGTAAACATTGAATTTCATCTAAAACTTGGGTTGCAAACAGGGCGCATCTCAAACCTGAATACCCCCTGAAAACCCTATCGGGTCACAGACTGAAGCACTATTTTATTTCTGCTAGTTTTTCTAAGAGGGTTATGCCTATATCGACATGAGCGGGACTCGAACTCGCACCTCTTGTTTGACTGGACGGTGCGCTATCCACTGGTCCAACGAGGCGCCTCAAACCTGAATATTATCCAGATTTCTATTCCATTATCATTCAGATTTCGTGGATTTTTCGGGTTTACCGGCCTTTCGGATAACATCCTTCCCTACAACCAGTTACGATTTCATAATGAGATGCCTGAAAATACTCGTTATATTATTCTTTGATCATAATACGATTTTCCACAAAAAATATTTCTTTTTTTGACATATTTTGAGTTTTACGAAATTTAAGACCTTTCGATAAGTGCACTTTTCAGAGTTACCAATCACTACTTTAGAAAATTCAACTAATTTCCCTCTGGAATACCTCAAAATACTGGAAATATTAAAGAAATTAACTTTCTATCCAAATTTGATATTCCGAAATTTACACCGAGTTCCAAACTCCACCGATTTCAATACAAAATATTTCAAATTGCTCAGAAGAGATTGATGTCCAAACAAAATTTAAAATTTTGGATTTTTTGAGTTTTTCGTTTTCCGTAATTGATTCAGATTTTCACCAACCAAATCTTGGGCGAACCTTAACCGACTTTATTCCCAAATATATCCAAATACTTGGGATATAATTATGACACTCAATCAAAATATATGACATGTCGAAAATATTTTGGGTTTTCCGAAATTTAAACCTATTGGATAATGCTAGAATTCCACCAGCCAGAACTTCAGCAAAACTCAATCGATTTCCGTTCGAAATACCTCAAAATACTCGGAATATTATACAGATTGACATTACATCAAAACACAATTTTCTCCAATATATCAAATTTTGAAGATATTTTGGGTATTCCGAAATTTTAGAACTATTCAAAAATAATCTACCCAAACTTCAAACAACCATAACTTGGACAACTTTTGAGCTATTTCAATCCGCAATACCTCAAAATGCTCAGAATATAATACAAATATTTCATATTTCAGAGATATTTTGGGTTTACCAAAAATTTGAGGTTTGTTGGAAAGGTTTCTAACCCTGCTTTAGTCATAATTTGACCGATTTTACAAACGGTATGTCTCAAATTATGCAGAAAATTCAGTTTCCCTCAATAGTTTATGGTTGGAAAACATTTCCAAGCTTGTCTCAACTGAAATTCCAATCCAATAACTTGAAAATATCCATAACACTTTCGTCAGGTCTTCAATTCCAAGCATAATTTGTGATTTTTTAAAACTTTTCGGTTTTTTTTTGCCCCAAAACCTTGGGTGGTTAAATGGCTTTAACACCACCCAAAGACCGAGAACCAACAGCAGAGCTGCTTAAGAAAGGGGGGTAGGGGGGTGGGCTGACTGGGGAGGTGTGTGCCCGAGCGGTGGGGTGGTGGAGGGGGTAAAGAAATCTCAACGCAGCCAACCAAACGTCAAACGAGGCTGTTTTTATGCCAACGTTGTAATGGGATTTACCTAAATGAGAGCTAATAATGCCGGGGCTAGGGACAGGTAGGGCTGTATGGGGCGGCGAGGAGGGAGAGGAGGGCCAGGCCAAGGGTTGGCAATGAGTGGAAAATATTTCCGGGTGACGCGACGCAACGGCGGCTGCAACTGAAATGTGCAAAATTTAACATGCCATTTGATGTCGACGGAGATGAAGACTGGAGCAAGGTGGGCGAAAAGGGGTTCTGGGTGGTTTTGGGTGGGTTTACGCAGAGGGAGAGTCTGCCATGATTATTATTAGCACATTAGAGACGTTGGCTCACAGGAAAAGCAGCTGAAGAAACAGAGGCAGAGGCAGAGGCAGCGGCAGAGGCAGAGGCAGAGGCAAAGTGCAGAGGCCACTCAAGCAACACACTCGACACACCAACTCGACGACGTTGATGGGCTCTAAAGGGGCAGCTAAGGTGGCTGCCAATCCAACGGGCGGGCAGGAGGAGAGAGGAGTGGGTGGCAGCGAGGCAGAGAGGCAGAGGGGCAGGGGCAGGCTGACCTGCTTGACATTTTGGCCAGGAGCAGGAGAAGGCGCAGGAGAAGGAGCCGAAGCTGGAGCTGGTTAAAAGGGTGGCTAAGCGGAACTTGCATATGTAAGCAAACAGCTAAGGGCGGTACCCTTAAAACACCCAAAAGATCGTCACCCTACCCAACCCCCCGATACACCCCGCCCCCCGTTCCCCGTTCCCCGTTCCTCACGCCCAACATGTCACAAAGTGCGCCAAAGTACGTCAAATTGTCGCACTTGCATTAAATTGCATTTTATGCCAGACTCCTTGAAGTGCAACCAGTCTGGCAACCAGTTGAGAATTACAAGCAACAAACTTAAAGCTTAACCTTAAAATATTTTGTAAAAACTTTAAAGCTGAAACTTGGTTTTGAAACTTGGTCAAGAAACTTTCAATTAGCTTGAAACTAGTCTAGTTTCCTCCCTCTATTCTATTCCTCCCCCAAGATTGAGGCTTTTCATATATATTTGATATCTGTAGAGAGTCTTCTAGGATCTCTATATAAGGCATGGTGATAGCGTTTCATTCGACATATTCTCAGTAAAGCTCCTGAACAGTTTCTCTATTGACAGAGCTTTTATGGGCACAGATGCATCTGTTTTAGCTTATGAAGGTCCTTTTTTCCCTCTAAATACTGGAATGCCAATTCTTCAGAATCTGAAACAACAGGTTCATTTTCCAACTCGTAACTTTCATTTTCCAGAAACTGCTAACTCTTCAGCTCAGATCTGTATCAAAGCAAACTAAGTGGTTTTTACTCAACCTCCGAACCGACACAAAAGGGTGCATCTTCAGCTTGTTTACTGCATAAGTTCTATGTTTCTAATCCGATTGATCTATAGTTATATTCCTCCATCTTCTTTTACAAATCAATTCAAAGATCTAAAAACCCATCTTCCCTTACAGCTTCCGCCTGGCTCCGAACTGACACAAAAGGGTGCATCTTCAGATTGTTTAGTGCATAAGTTCTATGTTTCTAATCCGATTGATTTATAGTTATCTTCCTCCTTCTTCTTTTACAAATCAATTCAAAGATCTAAAATGCCACCTTCCATTACAGCTTTCACCTGACAAATTTTATAGGCCCTCTCTCTACTCCACTAGCCAATCTCACCCCAGTGCTACCTTTGCTCCCTACATCATATCGTATCATATCTGAAACAAAATTCCTCAACTATTGAGCAGGTCAAGCGACGCGATCGGTGACATGATCATATGGAGACACAGGTTGTAAGGTTGCAAGAACTGCCCAAAGGAGGGTTGGCTTGGGTTTGTTTTTTTTCGTAGGGTTTTGGTAGGGTGCAGGGGGTTTTCGTAGCTGAGTTCAGGTCAAAACAGCTCAACGCGCATCTCATAATTATCTCCTCGCTTCGTTGCCATTCTGAAGACTCACGGAGACAGTTTAATAATCATAACAATGGCCCAATGCCCGGAGCGGAGGGTTTGGGTCTGAGGCAACAACGACAGCTTGTTGCATGCCACATGTGCCGCATTGTGTGGCATGCAACACGCTACGCTCATTTTGACTGCATCTGTCAGCTCGGAAATCCACTTCACAATTTGTCCAAAAAGTCACAATAAAATAAAGAACCCGATCGATTATCACTTGAGCCAAAAGCTTAAAAGCTCCGACGAACTCAGCTTAAGCAAAAGCTCTGTGTTTTAAAAGAATTATAGAAACCAAGAAATCTGTTATTTCTGTAAAATTTTATATGTAGAAGATACTTTAGTATCTTTTTTTAGCTATTGTATCTGTTATATTATTTTACATCTTGAGGTTAATTTGGCATAACAAAAGCTTGGATATGTTTGAAAATTTGACAATTCTCTATCTTTAAGTTAGATTTGAAACTTCATGCCAATTTTGTACTCCTCCGAAACAAGAGTTTATCATACTTCTAGACATTTGAGATACATTTACATCTATTAAAGATTTTGGAACCCAAAACGAGATATTTTTCAATCTTTGGAAAGGTTCCACCGAATGTTTGTATATCTTAGCAAAACTCAAAAAATGTTCTCTACAATATATATTTGTCTCTGTTTTAGTTACAATTCGATCTATGGTATATGGAGATACTTTTGTAGCTTTAAGATAGTTTTAAGAATCCAATCAAAGGATTTCAGCTCTTAACAGAGCTTTGAAACTAAGAGAAGGTTTCGTATAATATTATGTATATTTGCCTTTTTAGATACAATTGTATCTCTTGGAATTCTAGCAGGTAGAAGCCTAAACGAGATACTTCTACATCTTTAAGATTGTTTTGATATGTCAACCAAAATTTGATTAATCTGCATAGGGCTTTGAAACCCTGAGAAATTTTGATATTTGTCTCTCTTTGAGATACAATTTTATCTCGTTATATAGCACACGAAAAGAGATACTTTTGAAGCCTTTGGTTAGTTTTTCTCTGTTTATCCTAACACTGAGAAAGTTCTGTTTGCCACTCAGCAAATTTTATAGGGTATTTGCTAGTTGTGTCTAGAGTTGAAGGCAAATGTAAGCGCGTAGCTGATTGAGTTTTATAGCACTCAAAACGAGATACTTTTGAAGCCTTTGGTTAGTTTTTCTCTGTTTATCCTAACTTTGAGAAAGTTCTGTTTGCCACTCAGCGAATTTTATAGGGTATTTGCTAGTTCTGATTGGAGTCGACTGGCAAATGTGGTTGGGTTTTGGGCTAACATCAATGGCAATTGCGAAAACAAAAGCACAACAAAATGATTTCAATTCATAGCTGAAAATGAAACGTTTTGTTGTTATTATTGTTGCTGTGGTTGTTGTCGGTTAGTTGTTGTTGTTGTTTCTGGTTGTTTCTGGTTGTTTTCATGAAACTTTTACCATAATTGCAGGCCACGGCAGACGGAGACACCGACAAACACCGACATTATGACATCGGGAAGCGACAAGCGAAACGCAACTTGGGCCATAATTACAACAATTTGTTGACTAGTGTTTGGCCAACAGAAGCAGCAACAACAACAACAATCCACAACAACAACAACAGGGAATAGTCTTTATTGTCATGCTTGAATGATGCAACTGGAAAAGACCAAAACGTATAATGTCGGGAGAGTTTGTCACGCACGCACATTCACAGGGCAGGGCAACACAACAACCAACAACAACTACAACAACCAACAACCACATTCAAGAAGAAGAAGTATCTACAACACCAACAACAACTGCAGGCATTTGCATGCCTTCAAGAGGTGGGAAAACGTTGCCCCAGACACAGCTTCTACATGGAAACTCCAAAGCCAAAAGGCGTAGAAATTGACAGACGATTTCAAGGAAGCCACAAGCCAAGCCAAAGCATTTGCCGTATACAAATGACTATGAGATACCCTGTGAAAGCTCTACAATATAAGCTATAAGCTAATATAACTATAGATGATATGAATTATTCTTTCTGAAAATTTGAGTATGTGTTTATTGGCCTCGGTGGACCAGTTCGAGCCCCACTCATGTCGATAAGAGGCTCTTATAGAAGACCTCAATTTTAGGAACAAATAGTACTCTCATCCAAGCTGACCCGGAAGACAATATAGTATCATATCATAGTAACCGATCGATTACCCAATTTAACAATAAACCCCCTGATAATGCCGCAAAATCATATCTGTGTTTGCCCATGGGAAATTCCAGCAAATTTGGGACTTCTGTGAACCAGTGCCTGGTGTACTGTTCCGCCAAATAAGAGGCGTGGGTTCGAGTCCCACTCATGTCGATAGGCATGACCCCTCCGAGAAGAACTAGGTTTGTGGCTTAGGATTTTAAATCCACCCAAAAATAATAGGCAATTATGCTTCAGGCTGTGACCCGATAGGGTTGTTATGGCCACAGTTTGTTTTTGTTTATTGTAAATTGTGTCTTTTAAAATATTTATATACCAAATTCAGATCGGAAGCACCCAGCTTTGACCAAACGGAGGAGAATTGGGTTTTATCAAGACAACGCCAGGTCACATCCATCTTCCGCATCCAAATTATAGTCCGAACCTTGCATCAAGTGACTACCATCTGTTCCTATCTCTATTTCAAATGATTTAATATAAATTCTAACCATGAATAAAGCCGTCAAAAATATTGGTTTACTTTGGAGATTTCTCCTTGAAAAACCTACACAACATAATACAATTTTTGAAAGCAATTTTTGAGCAAAATAAACACTATTTTGGAGAGTTTTATTAAACTTCTCCTCCAAAAAATGATTATTCATTAATTTTTTACTAAAATCCTTTCGTAGCTACATTTTATAATGAATGTATTTAATGACAATAGTTTTATTGAAAATTTGAAGTGATAAGCTACCTTTGTATCTTTGAGATACTTTTGTATCTTTTAGATACTTTTGTATCTTTTTGGAGTATTTTCATTATAGAGTTACTATTATACAACTTAAATCTTTTTATGGCATTCAGCAACTGAAAAAACTCGTGTATATAGTCACACTCCGCTACTTTTATAGGGTATTTTGAGTATAACTTGTACAGTTTGCAAAATGTTAGTGTTTCAATGGGTTTTGTCAATTGCAGAAATATGAGCACATCAAAGGGAACTGCATGTTTGATTAACAATCTATATCCAGGATCGTCGACTTTCCTATAAATCAAACAAGCTGAATTTTTGGCAACAAACTGTTACGATATGAGATACTTTATTGACAGTGATGCCATATTTTTCGACAACTTCGTGCCAAATATTCGGGCTTTTTTGTATGTCCAAACTGACTGAACAGTTCCGAAATTGTTGGAAGATTATTTCGAGAAAAAGAAAAAGATTATGCCGGGAATATTTCGGGCTCTGAGCGTCCATATAATGAAATTCATTTGGTCAATGGGTTATTCTGGGCGAGCCTACAAGATTTTGGCATAACCTTAAGGTGAGTCCTTGGAATCCTAGATCTATAAGGCAGGCAATCCCCTAAAAATGATGTACGCATTCCATGCTCAATGGCTCTCAAACTGTATTCTGTGTAATGTCCTCAGCTATTGAATTGCAGCTCATAGCCTAGAGTAGTTTGTTAGACTAAGACATAGGGGTTTTTGTTAAATTTGATATATCTATGGGGTAGGTCTATAGGCACCCAACTTGAGGACAGACTCACTTCTAAAACAAGCTGTGCGTGAAGAACATGTGTCAACCCGGAGCAGCTGCATTTGGCTGAATTTCAGAGGCATTTCTAGGATGTGCCTAAATTTCGGGGAGCAGCCACTTCTTTTTAGGCCTTGAACTCGCAAATAGTTAGCAGAAATAAAGCTAAAACACAGTAAAAAATCTATAATCCTCAAATAAAAAAAAGACAAAATTTCGAAGTGTAGCAAAAATTTGGGAAAGTTCCATTCAGCACGTTTTTAATGATTATCAGGAAAATAGTGAGAGCCACACACGATTTGAAAGATTCTGATTCTACTTACACTTTAGACGGATCATTCTACCAAATTTGATATGGCTAAATTGACTGTTTAGCTGTTTTCTAGCGGTTTTTCAAATGACAAATACCAGAGTTGTTGCCAGAGACACTTCAGTCGAATAAGTGCCTTTTGCATAGCCAATAGCGCCGCTTTTCAACCTACACTACACATTTACAGGGTATACAAACATAAATAATGATAATACTATAAGAAAGAAGTAGAAAAAAGAACGGTCACACTTCATTTCGACGCTCTCAACGCTTGTTGCGCCTCCAAATTAATTGCTGTTGCCTTTTGCAGCGCCTCCAAAAACAGCAACAAAATGCAAATTAAATGCAAAGTTTCACAAATACAACAAACGGCGCCCCAGCAAAAGATCTGTTAAGGCCCCCATCCATCCCCCTACCCCTACCCCTATCCATACCCCTCCTCGCCCCACACACACACGCCCCCATTTCGAGGGGCAAACTGCGAAACTCCCCGACTAATTAGCAGGCCTCGGCGCAGGCGCCAGAGTTTGTTTCGGTTTCGGTTTCGGTTTTGTTGTTGTTGTTGTTGTTGTTGTATGTGGCACGTAGGATATGCTTGCCACATGCCTCATTATCAACAATTGCATATTATGGCACATTTTACAGTTAATTTTCTGCTCGTTTTTTCAGCAACAAAACTGCAGCTGCAACCAGGCCGCCATTTTGATCTTCTGTGGCAGCTTACCCCGCCCCTTTTGCTCAAGACTCAAGACTCAAAACACTCTCTGAAAAGATCGTTTTCGGGGGGGGGAAAAAACAAAAAATTTGGCGGAAGGAGTGAGGAGGGGTTGGCGTAGAGATAAACCCAAGAAATACTCTTATTTGAGCTCAGAGGAAACCTTTAAGATTTGGAACTCACTAAGAACTAGTTTTATTTACAATCCTTCCTCTAGATATACAAATTAACTTATTAGATCTTGAAATGTTATAAGCTATTGTAAGATTATCATGAGTTTATATTAAATTTTGATGCCATTTCGTGTATAGTATCTATAAGCATTTATATGATGACTCTAGCATAATAATTGTGGCTGTTATACATAGGGGTCTCGGTGGACCACTGTCCCGCCAAACAAGAGATAGGGGTGTATCAAAATTTTGATATGTTTCCCTTCAAATATATCCATACCAATTTCGAAGTCGATAGCACTATAAATGCAAAATGTACTACCATTGTATCGATAACGTATTATATTATCGGGTCGATAGGGCATGGTATCATCACATGGTCAACACTTCAACTGCATATGGTATACAAGGACCTTAATAACAAATATGAAGTCGATAACTCTTGAAGTTCCGAAAATCGATGTGTTCAAATGTCTTGTTCAGTGCTTGCCAAACTGTTACGCGCGATTTCCTCGTAAACACAATCTTTCGATTTGGATAGGTTTTTTCTATAATTTTCCTCCAATCACTCAAATTTCAGCTTATCTCTGAGAGACTAGAGACTAGGGGCCTTGAGAAGGCCAAGTACACATTGTGCATCAATTAGTTTCTTCATTTCATCAGCTTCCTGAAAACGAACATCGTACCATCTTCTGTTGATATCAAATTGAAAGTGAGGCAGCCAGATCTGATGCTAAATGCCCTGAACCAACTGGAAACTATGTCAGATGCTCCAGAAACTCATCACGAAAGCCTGCTAGTTCATTAGATAATCAAGATCTCGTAATAAGATACTAATAAGATGGGTATATAGGAAGTTATTGCGTTATATATATATTATAGATAAAAGGTGTGTTCTCAAAAGGTAGGGTAACTTTTCAAATTTTCGACCTATGAACCTATCGACCTATGAAGGACGGAGCAAAAACCTTTACGCTTCTTACAACCAAACATATAATTCTATACTCTTGAAACTTGGTACAGATGTTCGGGAAAAAGTATACTAATATCTCGTTCAAACTGACCCCAAAGACTACAGTGTCATATCATAGTAACCGTTCGGTTAAGTAATTTAACAATAAAACCCCTGATAATGCCTCAAAATCATATCTGGGTGTGCCCATGGGAAATTCCAGCAAATTTGGGATCTCTGTGAACCAGTGCCTGGTGTACTGTTCCGCCAAATAAGAGGCGTGGGTTCGAGTTCCACTCATGTCGATAGGCTTGATCCTGCTAGAAAAATTAGGTTGTGGCATAGGATTTGAAAATCACCCACGTAAAAAAAGTTTTTTAGTGAAGGAAGCAAAAATAAAGGCAAATAGTGCTTTAGGCTGTGAGCCGATAGGGTCAACAGGACTTTTTTCAAAGGACTTTCTAATTTCTCCACGTTTTCTTGCTTCTCTCCAACGCGCTGCGTCTTAGCCACAAAAAGTCCCTTAGTCCCACAACTCTAAAAACTGCCCGCTGAAGCAGAGCTTAAAGAAGCCTGAAATGTCCTGCCAACAGGCATGACACATTTGGCGGCAAAAAAGCTTAAAAAAAAATAAAATTCTTACACTACACAACAAAATCGAAGCGTCAAAAATTGCGCGGCAAAGCCAAAGCCGAAGGCTGCTGCAAGGACATTAACAGCTGTTAACACACAACAGAGGCTGCGGCTGCTGTTGCTCTCTCTCTCCCCCTCCCTCCCTCTCTCTCTCTCTCTCTCTGCAGGACTCGCTTGCAACTTGCAGCTGTGTTGTTGTTGCCGCAAGTCGAAGGCGCTGCTATTTGCCTCTCGCTTGCGCACAATGTTAAACGGTTAAACTCCGCCCACAAAGCGATCGTGCGCATTGTTGTTGTTGTCGCCGCTACACGTATGTGTGCGTGTGTGTGTATGTGTTGCGCTCAGTTGACAAAATTTGCCCACACACAAAACTCACCACAGCAGCACACACACACACACACACACAAACACACGCCGCCTGACTTACGCTCTTTGCTGCCGCCGCCGCCGCTGCCTCTGCCGATGCTGCTGCTGCAGCTGCTGTTTGTGCTCTCTTTCTCTCTCTCTCACTCTCTCCGCACGTCGGCGCAGTCTGTAGGGCGCTCTCGCTCTGCCCCATGCCAGCTGGCGTGCCGCAAAGTAAAATGGTCGTCGCACTGTGGGCGTTGCTCAGCTGTTGTCTTGCTTGCACTTACGCTCTCTTACGCGGCTCTCTATCGCTCTCTGCAAATTTGCATATATATTTTGTTGGCTCTTTTTTTGTTTTTGTTGTCTCTTTTCGCGCTCTCCGCTCTCTGCTCTCTGCTCTCCGCTTTGTGCTTTGTGCTTTTTGCATATTTTATTCATTACGTTCTGGCGCTTCGCGGATAACGGCCGCAGTAGCAGCAGCAGCGGCGGCGGCAGCAGCGACGGCGACGACGACGTCAGCGTTGTCTGCTTTCACATGAAAGTGTGATAAGGCATTCCACAAAGGCATTTCACCCGGCCAACCCCCTTCCCCACTTACACCACACTCACTCCATCCCGCTTCCCCCTCTTTCATATTCCCTCTCTCTCTCTCTCTCTGTCTAACACCCGCTTGCCAATTGCTGCCATCTTATTTGATTTTTCTCTTTTTGTGTGTTTTTATTTTACCGTTTTGTTTTTGTTTTTGTTTTGTTTTGTTGTTTATTTGTTTTTCGTGTTTTTATCATTAATGACACCATTTTTCTTTTATTTTATTTACATTTATTTAATTTTATTATTATCCCGCCTTCCCCCGCACACCCCCGGGGCAGCTCTGCCTTTTCGGGGCACCCCATGAAATCTTATTACTTTCAGCTCGATTTGGTCATCTTTTTTAGGGGGTTTTGAGACTTGAACTTCTTCGATTCGATTCGTTATGCTCAATATAAAGCAAAATCTTTATAAGACAGTTTTCACTTCCCCCTAAACTTCTCTGTAATAAAACAATTCAAAATCGTGAAAAACTATAGTATAATCTTGTCACAATTTCAACCCAACCTTATCATAACTTATTTCCTACTTATCCTATTACTTTCAGCTCGATTTGGTCACCTTTTTGGGGTGTTTCGGACTTGATCTTCTTCGATTCGTTATGCTAAATATCAAGCAAACTCTTTATAAGACAGTTTTCACTTCCTCCTAAACTTCTCTATAATAAAACAATTCAAAATCGTAAAGAACTATAGTATAATCTTGTCACTATTTCAAGCCAACCTTATTATAACTCATTTCATATATATCTTATTACTTTCAGCTGAATTTGGTCATCTTTTTTGGGGTTTCGCAACTTGCCTAACTTATCATATTTCTCTGAGAAAACTTGCAAATTAGGCAAATTTTTTGTAGTTAAATAAAGTTTTCTTACTTTTTCCAAAATTTACACAATTTCAGGAAGGAAGCGTAATATACCACCAAAAGTTACCTCCAGAAAGAATTATCAGGAACACAAAATAAATCGATTGGAAAAATGTCCTCATTTTTTTGACACTTGGCATATGACCTTCATTTCGGGCCATCATATCATATACAGTGAAAACTCTCTACAGTGGATACTCTCATAAGTGGACACCTCCTTTTAATGGACAAAACTTGGGAACGGGGGGAAAAAACATGTAAACGAACCTCCCATTAGTGGACACCTCTCAATAATGGACAAATTTCAGGCGTAGAGTGGTTTCGCTGTAGCTGACATACAACCAAAAGTCTGTTTTAGTCATATTCCCCATAATGTTCAAGCTTTGATATTAAATTTATTATGTAACTCTCTAGAAAATTTCAAAACAATCGAACCCTTCTATCTATTGTATATAACTGCCTAAAATTTCGATTTTGTCCATGTTTTTCAAGAAAAATTTCAGACACAAATAAGATACTTTATTATCTATTGCTATCTATTATCTTCTATATAATGTGAATCTTCGGAGAGAGCATGAAATTTTTGGTATTTCAAAGTCTCTTCGTGATGCGAATTAATTGTCCATAATATATCCTATATATATATAAGATCTTTTGCTAAAGAAATTTAAACAAACAAGTTGTTAACTTAAACCTTTTTGAGACTTTCCAGACCGTAATTTTGACTTAAAGAATTTGAAGTCTAATAAAAATTGTCAAAAATTGGTTTCAGCTCTCAGTTTACATGAAAATGACTGGAAATGTATTTCCTAGTCAATATCTAGAATTTTAACATTTCTTTGAGAATATTGCATTATGAAAATATATAACATAAATCATATATTTAAATAGTTCCTAAGTGATTTGAAATGTTTGCCTGGGAAATTGACGTATTTTTGGATATTTTTTGAAGTCAAAATATGAAATGAAATTTCTTAGCTTCCGAAGCAAGGTTCGTCAATTTGTTTCGGTCCCCATACTATTTTCCAATTCTTATACAGTCGAATCCCGATAATTTGTCTCCCGCTCGAAAATCGCGATAATTCGATTAAATTTTCTGGTCCCCTGTAAAAAATCCTATTAATACGAATTTCGTTAAGTCAAAAAGTCGTCAAAAAGTTGTCTAAATCGAAAAATTTTCACTCCCCTTTGGTATTTCGAATTATCGGGATTCGACTGTATATATAATATATAGACGAGATGTGCATTTAAATATAGCATAATTAAAAAAAAAAAAGAATGGAGATTTCTGCTCTGTAAAAAAAATTCAGATCTTTCGATCTTTGTATTTAGGCACGAGAGCTGAAAATTCTGTAAAGATAATTTCAGAAAGACGAAAATCTCTTTTCAACTAAATGCAATTCGTCCCGATTTTAGTAGAGCACGGGATTTTTTTCTACAAAATTTTTACCGCTTTTTCTCAAAGATTAGCCAAAAATTTCCAGCTAAACCCAAGAGAAATATGCGTTTTTTTCGTATGTTTGACAAAACCAAAACAAATCAAAGTGTTCTTAAGAAAACTGTTAAAGTTTTTCAAGTCGAAGAAAAGTACAAGTTTTTCCGATGAGATTTCAATGTGTGTGTGTGTGTGTGTGTGTGTGTGTGTGTGTGTGTGTGTGTGTGTGTGTGTGTGTGTGTGTGTGTGTGTG